>JAPFBL010000398.1:0-250000 GCA_026182355.1 Hermatobates lingyangjiaoensis | reverse complement strand
ACCAAGGATGTGGTGCTGAAAGGTTGATCCAGTGAAAACAACCAGTCCAGTGAAAGAGTTGTTTTCACTGGACCACATCCTTGGTGTCTTCCTGATGATGAACACAAAGTGTTTGAAACGCGTTGTTGTTGAATAAAACTTCATTTGTGTGGAGACTTTAGTTTGTTTATCCATTTTACCTCAGAATGAGTATATATAACACAATTACGGATTGCACAACTAATGATGATCCATGTAATAGCATAAACAACGCGTTTCGAACGTGTGGTGTTCTTCTTCAGGCATTAACGAAAAAAAATACAATGTCATAAGAAAGTATTTTATAGTATAATTTCTATATGTGGAGACTATTTAGTTAGCTTTTTACCCTACAATGAGTAAATACCACATAATAACAGATTACACTACCTTAGATTTATTTTTGTTGTTCTTATCGTTTTTTATGCAGTTTTATTTGTTATTTAGAAAGCAAGAAGGCTAACGTGGATTTATTTTATTTTATATTTAGTTATCAGATTGCAGTTATAGTCTCTCAAGGGAATACCCATAGGCCGAACATTGGCCCTTTGTGATACCACACATTGATTCTACATTGGGAGTCCTAAATTTAAGTTAAATTAAGTATTTTTTGACTAGGGATTATTTACAAGTAACTGACATGGTACAGACTCGGGACCGACGGTTTAACATCTTCTTTAACGTAAGTTGTGTTCGTTCTGTATGTTTATTTATATGTCCTGTGTCCTTTAGTTTAAGCTACCGATAAGGAAATATCGAGTACCTTGTCGGACATTATATTAGTTTTTAGTCTTTTAGTATTGAGTGTTTCTTAGTTATAAGTTAGTTTAGTTTCCACCTCGAGGGAATATTTTAGTACCTTGAGGCGTAGCGATAAGTTGAGTTAGTCTTGATTGTGTATTTATATGTCTTCGTTATATGTGTTCTTTAGTTAAAGTGCAACTGGTAAGGAAATTTTGAGTACCTTATCAGTAATTATCTCCGCATGTTACCTGGGCTTTAGCTTGTCTATTACTCTTGGCCTAGGTACCGTTTTGCGGAGTAACTGTCAGAATTCGTGCATAGCATTGCGTTGCTTGAGGTGCCCTCGGGCACTTCCATGCTTTCAATGGAGGTGGCTAAAGGGCAACTTGTCAAGATGGCAGCCTGGCTTGACTAAGCGGTTATGGCACAAAATGCCGAGGAACGCGAAGATCAAAACGGGTTTAACATCTTCTCCGAGTGACGACGTGCTCAGATTTATTCACCTCACACCTGAATAAATCGAGGGTCAGAGTGGGTATTGAACCCTGGATCTACTAGCCCTGAGGCGAGCTGCTGCTGGGCTGACCTGGCTCCCTATTCTAAATTAAATAAACTGAAAATATATAACTGATGTACCCTTTACAGAATACGATGTGCTTATACCATTGTTATATTACGTATATAAAAAGAAATAAACACATATTTTCGTAGAATATTGATTGAAAAATGATTCATTAGAGGTCAAAGGATGTTCATTAAGTTCATTTCCGATTTCTATGGTGTGAAGGGTTAAAGCGCAGTGCCTGCTTTACAATAAAAAAAAAATCGAACTTAGACTAATAATTTGTAGTTTTAAAACATTATTAACCTAGAAGAGTTGTTAAATATAGCAATAAACAATTCTAATAAATGTCGGGCAATGAAATTGGAATTTGCAGTCTGCTTTCTCTCTCTCTCTCTCTCTCTCTCTCTCTCTCTCTCTCTCTCTCTCTCTCTCTCTCTCTCTCTCTCTCTCTCTTGCGAAAGAGGAAATAAAAACCTTTAAGGGCTTTATACTAGAAGCAGCTTATTGCAGGTGTAGATTAATACAGGGACATTTAATGACGTCAAAGGCGATGTGGTGGGGGTGAGCTGGCCCCGCCCCCAAGACCAGCCAACCGTCTTCAGTTGGCTCTCATACGTCATGTGTAGTATACCACCTGCACTCAATTACGCACGTATAGACTCGGCAACATTTACTTCATCTGTTCGAATACTTGTTTCTACTTCCACACAGTGCTGTGTCTATTTGGAATTTTGTTCGATTACTTTTATTTCGAAGTTTTTGCAATTTTTTTTTGTTTTTGTGGACAATAAAGTGACAAATCATCGTCCCACCTAAACAGAAATCCACCATACACCAAAGGTAATCCAATTACGATTTTAATAAAAATAAAGTCATCATTGTTAAGTTTTTTTAAAGATGGTTTAAAAAATTTATTTCCATAATTTAAAAGAAAAAAATCATTTGATTGAATAATTAGTTATTTGAAGCAAATAATTATAATAGATTTAAGGAACTTTCGGAATAATATTACAATTTAATATTTGTGTCAAATCATTGAATTAATTCCTAAATCCGAAATCATTGGTTATTAAATTAGCGCAGAATTTAATTTTGATATGTCATTAATATTAATTATTAATGATTCTAATTTCTGGCACTCAAAAAACAAACGTACTCACAGTAGTGTAACCTTTGATCATTTTAGGTGACATCTTCAAAGCTAAAAAAATAATAAGGAAAATCAATAAAAAAGAGAAAGTTATTTTCAGGCTATTTTAATAATAATATTTTAATATTTTCTATTTAATATTTCTTAAATATTTTAAGAATGGATGATTGTTTTTTGTCAGTCAAGTGTCGTGCTTAGACAGTTCGCAAGAGATTCGTTCTCGTGTATAACCTCCATTAGGTGACATAGTTTTTCGTTTTCTTTAAAAGAACATAGTGTTTTGTCTCTTCGTTGAAATTATCTTGTATAAAGGTCTCTGTTTCTTCCTTATTTGGAAGGTTTCTCAACGTGTCTTTTCTTGAAGACCTCGTATGACTTAAGAAAACAAAAATCTTATTACACAACAGATGTACATAAATCAAATTCTAGATAAATAAATATAATATAGCAGTGATATAATTTCCTTGGATTGATAAATGAATCGCATATACAAATATATAATAATATCAAACGATTACAAGAAAAGAATGCAAAGAAACAACAAATTGCTGATTTCAATATTTCGACCTTGTCGTCATCAAGAGAAGAAAAAATAAAGTATAACAGGTGTTCAGTTTGGCTGGAAAACAGCAACTATTCTACTTCTCCTCTCTCTGCTCTTCTCCTTCTCCAGACGACGAACAGATCGAAATATAGATGTGAGTTGCGTTTTTCTTCTACGTGTTCATTCCTTGTAGTTTAATATTTTATCCTATGGGACTGTTTAATGTTTTGAACATCGAATAATGTTTTTGAACTATAGAAATATTACTAAACTTTTACAATAATTTATAAAATAAAAGAATTTAGATAAAGCATAAAATAAAGAATTATTTTCAATAATATATATGTATGAATATATTTCGTTGAATATTTGAGCATATTTCGCTAAAGTCATTTTTTTGGACAATTTTTTCCATATTTTGAAATAATTTCTTCTTTTCTTCGTTCTAAATGTTGTAGAATATTAATTAGGGTGGATCCGACATGTTTTGACTGGCGTTCAGTCATCCTCAGGGTAATTATAAAATGTATTTAATATGATGGCATTAAGATACACTTAGCAGTAATCGTTGTAACACAGCTGACAGTTGTACAATGTTGTTGGTGAGTGTTTTAGTTTAATAATCCTAGTATAATCTTTTCATTTGTCTATTTCGTTTCCTTAAATTTAATTAAAATCGTTATAACGTTGAAAATGAGTCTTCTTGTCTGAGTTTTATTTGAGATTTACTTTCGTAAAAGCTCTTTTATAAAGCATAGAAATTACGTGATTTATTAAATGAAATACAGTTATACTATTTTATCTTTCACAGAAGTATAACCTTATGTGGACAAGGAACTTTGTTGGTCCCGAAATGGGTGTTTATTTTCTGTTTGGTTATACACTATAGTAAATGATCAGACCACAACATGAAATGAGAAAACAAGACTAAGATCTTTCAACCGTAACAAGTGGTCTTCGTCAGAGTCAAAAACCCAACTGTTGGGTTCAGTTGGGTTTTTGACTCTGACGAAGACAGCTTGTTACGGTTGAAAGATCTTAGTTTTGTTTCCCCATTTCATATTGTGGTTTGATCATTGATTGTTATTTCACGTGTTTATGTGAAATCTTTTTATACACTATAGTAAATTTCATGATGTAACAAATAAATTTTATAGCAAACAGAAGCTGTAGAATAACAACAAAAAAATCGGTTGTGCCTATAACTTTTATAGGAGGGGGTTTATAAGCCTGATGTTTTTTTTTTTTTTGGGGGGGGGGGGGGGAGAAAAGTTGTTCAATAAGGGTGGATTGTTTTTTTCGCTGTGTTTTATTGGCTGATAAATTGGGCAGGTGGAGATGGTGGAAGTTACCAACTTTTAACAAAGATAATAGAATATTTGTGGATAGTGCTGGCGGAATTTTTTTGTATTTTTGATTTATGAGTGGAGTTGTGGGACTGTGTAAGGGGGGGGGGGGGGTGGCACTGGTCTTTTGTGTCCACTCAGCCCTCAAAACTTTCTCTTGGCCAACACCACCACCCTCTTCATAGACGCACAAACAACCCCTCAACACACACACACACACACACACACACACACACACACACACACACACACAAAAGAGCTGCTCCTTCGTGCAACTCTAAGCTCCCCCGTGGATTAAGTCTTCACCTTACTAGGACTTAGCCTTGATTAAACTACTCAAGAAATGGTAGTGATAATCCAACCACAAGAAGGGGGCTTTACTCTTAATCTAGGCTTTGGAGGAAACAATATCTCCTTCCTGCTAACATGAATGGATCAATAACATGAGTGGGATGTTGTCGAAACGCGATATACTATGCCAGTAAAAAGTGTAGCTCTACACTTCATCTAGGCTTTGGAGGAAACAATATCTCCTTCCTGCTAACATGAATGGATCAATAACATGAGTGGGATGTTGTCGAAACGCGATATACTATGCCAGTAAAAAGTGTAGCTCTACACTTCATCTAGGCTTTGGAGGAAACAATATCTCCTTCCTGCTAACATGAATGGATCAATAACATGAGTGGGATGTTGTCGAAACGCGATATACTATGCCAGTAAAAAGTGTAGCTCTACACTTCATCTAGGCTTTGGAGGAAACAATATCTCCTTCCTGCTAACATGAATGGATCAATAACATGAGTGGGATGTTGTCGAAACGCGATATACTATGCCAGTAAAAAGTGTAGCTCTACACTTCATCTAGGCTTTGGAGGAAACAATATCTCCTTCCTGCTAACATGAATGGATCAATAACATGAGTGGGATGTTGTCGAAACGCGATATACTATGCCAGTAAAAAGTGTAGCTCTACACTTCATCTAGGCTTTGGAGGAAACAATATCTCCTTCCTGCTAACATGAATGGATCAATAACATGAGTGGGATGTTGTCGAAACGCGATATACTATGCCAGTAAAAAGTGTAGCTCTACACTTCATCTAGGCTTTGGAGGAAACAGTATCTCCTTCCTGCTAACATGAATGGATCAATAACATGAGTGGGATGTTGTCGAAACGCGATATACTATGTCTGTAGAAAGTGTAGCTCTACACTTAATATAGGCTTTAGAGCAGTGTTTCCCAAAGTGGGCAGTACCGCCCCCGGGGGCGGTACTTTGATATTGGGGGGCGGTAATGCAAAAAGGAGCGGAGATTCTATTTCTATAAATTGAAAATGTTCATGGAATATAATTTTTAAATTTCAGTGAAAACACGACATGTAAACTTCTAGGAACCAGTTTCTTAAAATTACTTGTTTTGATAATTCATTTTTATGTTAAAAGTATATTCTCACCTAAGTTTCTTTTATTGTGTATTAATTCTTTTGCATAAATATTCTATGAAACAATACATCCATTGGATTCTAAATAAATATTAAATTAGTAATTATTTTAATTTAATTATTAAAATGTTACTCATTTGGTTATTTAGTCTAGGAATCTGACTATTATTCAAGGGTGTTGAGTCATAGGTTTATGGACCCAAGGGGGCGGTCACTCGAAAAAGTTTGGGAAACACTGCTTTGGAGGAAACAATATCTCCTTCCTGCTAACATGAACGGATCAATAATATTAGTGGGATGATGTCAGAAAGCGGTATACTATGGTATGCTATGTCAAAAAGTGTAGCTCTACACTTAATCTAGGCTTTGGAGGAAACCATATCTCCTTCCTGCTAACATGAACGGATCAATAACATTAGTGGAATACTGTCAAAAAGCAGTATACTATGTCTTCAAAAAGTGTAACTCTACACTACTTTTATGGTATCTCCTAGAAAAATCGTTTAAACAGCCTATGGAAAATAGAGTATTTCGATATATTATAGCCCGGCCTTCATTTATACACGTATCATTAAATACCTTACTTATTTTCATCCTAGTACTTATACATATTCTTGCCAATTATTTCTACTTCATGTTTTTTGTTATCTCTTGGTTATAATATACATTGATGAAACCACAATATGAAATGGGAAAACAAGACTAAGATCTTTCAACTGTAATAAGCGGTCTTCGTCACAGTGAAAAACTCAACTCTGACGAAGACCGCTTGTTACGGTTGAATGATCTTAGTCTTGTTTTCCCATTTCATATTGTGGTTTGATGATTGATTGTTATTTCACGTGTTTATGTAAAATCTTTTTATATAATATAGATGAATTGACAAAACAAAAAGAAAAAAATAAATGGAGGTTCATTTAAAAAGTAGATATAAATGTATTCCAACGTTTCATTCAAAACAGACCATCTTCAGGGAATATTTTCATTAATAATATCATAACATTTTTCAAAGTAATTAATTTTCACCTTGACCTTGAGATTCATTCACTTAAGGGTTTTTTTTGCTTCAATTCCACTCGTTTCATTAAGTACGCTATGCAAACATCAATATAGCTCAGTGGTTAACCTACTCGCCTCTGAACTGATAGGACTGGGGTTCGATCCCCACCTGGCTTTCGATTTATTCATGCGGGAAGTGAATAAATCTGAGTACGTCGTTCCTCGGAGAAGGATGTTAAACTGTCGGTACGATGTCAGATACTCGTTAAAGATTTCTACTCTAAAATACACTTGAGTTAGGCAAAATTTAGGAACCCCACTGTAGAATCAATCTTCATTGTGTGGTATCACAAAGGGCCAATGTGTGGCCTACGTGTGTTCATTTGTGGGGCTACTACCACTGCAACTTAACCTAACCTAACCGTGACGTATGTTGACCAAATCATTGTACATCATTGACGAAATTTGGTACAAAATTTACTTCATATGTCGGTATGTTCGTAAGTCGAGGAACCACTGTATATGCTACATATTGGATATCATTTGAAAATAAATTAATTAAAATCCGAGGAAATGTGTTATACATATTTGAAAAATTAAGTAATTTTTTCTTTTCTGTAAAGAACTTTAAAAGTTGTTTTAAAGAGAGAAACAATTTGATGTTTGGTAGAGACTTCTGTTTTGAATGTTGAGAAGAAGCTCAGGTGGGTGACTAAAGACGAGATTAATGACTTGTCTGTTATGACGTCACACCCCCCCTTCCCTCTCAATCCTTATCAAATCTTTTTCTATATGAACTCAAGAATTCCGAACTTGGGGAATTTTTCCTCCTACCCCCCCCCCCCCCTCCACAAGAGCTTTTTGGTTTCATCCAATGTATATCTTGAATAATAATCGAACATACCTTTGTCTTCATCACTAGAAAAGATTGCATTTCTTTATTGAATACACTTTGGATAAAAAAAAACCCTGATAAGTGGGATTTATATTTTTGTAAATGTTTAGATTAACATCTAAAAGCTCTTGCCCGGGCAGTAAAGATGCATCGTTTTTCCATGACCCAAGATTATTTTTTTTTTTTTAGTCTAGGAATTGAAATAAATTTTAGGTATTTTGTCCCTTTTTTTGGAAAGAATGTAAATCTGTCTACGATTCCTTTAAATATTCTCTTTATAATCTTGATTAAGGGATAACAATTCTGCGGCATCTGAGTCCCATACTTTATAAGGACACTCATACAGTCATAACCCTTTATACGAAATTAATTCGTTACGGAAGCGTTTCAGTAGTTTAATATTTCGGCACTTTCATCGATCGTCCTCAGGAAATATAGTTGATCGGGAAGAAGACAAAAAACAACTATATATACTTTAACACAGAGAAAAGAACACAGAATGACACTACAGAACTCACTTCGATATTTCGACATCCGTCATCATCGAGAAGAAGTGCGAAGTACTCGCGTTGAGAAGATAACTGCTGCTACTATATATATATATATATATATATATATATATATATATATATATATATATATATATATATAGGTGTATAATGTAATGGGGATTCGGTCAATTTTCCAGGATCAAAATCAAACTCTCAATGCCGACGTTTCGGTTTTAAAAACCGAAACGTCGGCATTGAGAGTTTGATTTTGATCCTGGAAAATTGACCTAATCCCGATTACATTATACACCTATTCTATCCAACGGTTGATATATTATTGAATTTGTTATATATATATAATTATACAAAAGAACTCATACAAATAACTGTCTCAACTCAGTTCTATGTTTCTGCTCCTGTTCACTACAAGTTTTGAAATATAGAACCTAGTTTGTTTGCTTCTTTTTATGTATTGTCTCTGTTTAAATTCACATATAGCCTTGATGTGTAGTTTATATATATATATATATATATATATATATTACATATATAGAATATATGTTATATATACAATATTACTGTTTATCGAGGTTTATCCAGCGTCAAAGAATTCTCGAAAAAACACCTTTAAGCTAACGTTTCGTCTATATTTCTAAACATCTTCACAGCTATATCGATGTAAAATGTATTACAACAATTGTTGAAGCGCTGAAACTGTCTATACATATATACAGATCTTTAAGGTAAGGTTTAAAGGTAACTTTATTTTTTTTTTTTTTAAGATTATCTGACTCTGGATAAAATTTCGATACAGATATGGCAGGAAGTAGCAATAAAACCAGTAAAGCAAACAGAAAGTAATTCTGAATGCTTAAAATGTAAACTCGCAAAATAGTTTATTTTCTCCTTGAGTGGTGATTTCCTTAATTATAGTACAGAATCCGCGTATCATGATTTCTTTTATAATAACAATGACCTTATCAGCATTGTTACCACCAACATCAACTCAAATACAAACAAATCTTTCTTCAGGCTAATGGTCAACACTTTAGTGGTGCCTCCGTTTAGTACACTGAGATAATATATAAATATTAAATGAATCATTCTTGATGGCTTTGTTCTTGTCGATAACGTGTCAATTACCCCCCCCCCCCCTCCACTCACAACTCAAGACAAATAACGCTAATCAACTGTCAGTCATTGCTTCCATTAATATACAAAAGATGTTTGTCATTCTCTGTGATCACTTTAAAATATATATTTCATATTCCAGAATCAAGTTCGCCACTCCGTCAAGACATTACGCGCTTTAATGCTAACTAACAAAACAATGAATATATATAAATACAAAAGTCTTTCTGGGTTCTTTCCTTGTGTTAAAGTTTATATATATATATATATATAAATATATAAAAATCAAAATATTAAAACGGTCCAAACCGGACAGATATATAAATCAAATAGACAACATATAGAAGAAGCGAGAAAACTTACTGGATCGATATTTTGAACTGAAGTTCGTCGTCAGGGAGAGAGTAGAAGTGAAGAAGAAGAGGTACGTGCATTCACTTGTACCGGCAGAGAGCAACTGCCGGTACAAGTGAACGCACGTACCTCTTCTTCTTCACTTCTACTCTCTCCCTGACGACGAACTTCAGTTCGAAAAATCGATCCAGTAAGTTTTCTCGCTTCTTCTATATGTTGTCTTTTTTCATGTATATATATATATATATATATATATATATATAGGCGGAGTACCGCCCTGTCTTCCTGCAGGACTCTTTGCTCTTCGCTCTTCACACTTCCTGATGACGACGATGGTCGAAATATCGATGTGAGTTATGTCTGTGTCTTTCTGTGTGTTTCCTTCGTTTTGAATTTATTTTATATATATATATATATATATATATATATATTTGTGTACGATGGTAGCAGGTCTTCCCTTAAGCATATATTATTAAAATAAGCAGCAGCTTCTGCATTGACCAATTTCTTGTTGACACTCTGTAGTTTTCTTATCACTTTGCGGTGAGACTCTGGTAGCTTCCACGTTATTGTGTGTGTTAATGTCTTTCGCTAACCTTCTTTGGAATTAACCAGAGTCTCACCGCAAAGTGATTAGAAAAGTAGAGAGTGTCAACAAGAAATTGGTCAATGCAGAAGCTGCTGCTTATTTTAATAATATATATATATATATATATATATATATATATATATATATATATATATTAATCTGTATTATCATTAATGATATCATTAATCTATATATATATAGGTCTTAGTCTTGTTTTCCCATTAATTATTGTGGTTTGATCATATATATATATATATATATTTGCAGTACTACTATATATGGTATATACTACCACGGTATATATATATATATATATATATATAAAATACGGTACTGTTTTCTTGACCACAAAATATTAACAAACACTTTTTCTTTTTCTCTGAGTTTGGTCAGGGTAAATATATGGAATCACCTTTTTGCCAACGTTTCGTCTTTATTTCAAGACATAGTTTATAGCCCTGAGGATGTCTTGAAATAAAGACGAAACGTTGGTAAAAAGGTGATTCCATATATTTACCCTGACCAAACTCCGAGAAAAAGAAAAAGTGTTTGTTATATATATATATATATATTTACAGTGAATTTACAGTAAAGGGACGAGCATACTTACAGTCTCTAATTTTTGATTGAACCGTCATCAGGAAAGATAACAGAGGGGAGCCAAACGCACTGATATTGATATTCAACTAACTGGACTTGAGTTCTAATGAAACGCCCCACAACATTAATTAATATATCGCAGATTTTTGAATTTCAATTACTTCAGTGTGAAATAAACGTATGTATTTTGTAATAGCAGTTATGAGGGATAAGTGACACCCCCCCCCCTCCCCTCCCCGCCAATGCAGTATTTGACAGAGAGCTATTTGATCTCCAGTTGGAATTGAACAAATTTATTAATTTTTTTTTTTTTGGTTTTGATTAAATAGCTGTTTATGCCGGTTTATATAGTGGAGATTAAAGGGCATTGATTTTCCATCCAGCATAAATTGGTTAAACATGGCTTCATTACAAATCTAAATTTGTTTTAATTACTACCAGGCTACCTTTAGAATAAAAAAAAAAAAAATTAAAAAAAATACGGTTTGAAAATAAATTCCAGAATAATATCACAAACGAAAGAATATCATATTTTTTTTGTCCTGCATATAAATTTATAAGAGTTCAATGCAAATTAAAAACATGTTATTTTTATGAAAAAAACCTCTTGTTTGTCAATATTTAAAAAATAAAAATAATTTACTAATGTATTTGTTTTTTTGCACTGAGCTTGTTCATATGGTAGTATAGCGCTTCAACCTGTCTGGAAAAACTTTAGTCTCACGCGAAAAAAAAAAGAAAAAACGGAGGTTATTTCTTTTAAAGAACATTCAAGATAGTAAGAGTGAATGTAGGTTTACGACAATGAAAGAATATAAATTATTAAAAAAAAAAATACTATTTTTCTTTTTTATCGAGGTCTGGTCTAGCTTCAATAATGCAACACCTTTAAGCCGACGTTTCGTCTTAATTACAATAACATTAAAAGTAATTATATTACATTGTTTAATTAATATATATAATTACCTTGGTATTTGTCCTATTGTGAGGAAGCAACTACATAACGGTTTGTGTTGAAATCGGTTACTGTGCTGCCCTAGTGACTGTTTTTCTGTTACCTAGGTAATTATGTATATTAATTAAATAGTGTAATATAATTACTTTTCATGTTATTGCAATTAAATTCTGTATTGAGTAAATTAAATGTAGGCCTGAAGAAGTCTAAAAATATAGACGAAACGTCGGCTTAGAGGTGTTGAATTATTGAAGCTAAACGAAACCTCGATGAAAAAGAAAAATAGTGTAAAATAAATGTGGTTCAGATAAGGAAACATAATATATATATATATATATATATATATATATATATATATATATATATATATATATAATTAAAGTTACAGCTAGAGAACACAAGAAAAAGGACGAACACTCACGAACTATATATATATACATACGAGTCCGGTCTCAAATTCACCTCAGAGATTGCTGTCAATAATAAACTCAACTTCCTCGACGTAAAGATAGATTACCATAACCGAAAACTTACTACATCAATTCACAAGAAGTCCACAAACTCTGCACCTTATCTTAATGCTAACAGTGAATGCCCACAACAATACAAGAACTCAACAATAAAAGCCTTGATACATAGAGTCTATAAAACAACAGCAAATTGGAAACTATTTCAGAAGGACATCGAGTTTACAAAACAATCCCTCATTAACAACGGCTACTCCAACTCTCTCTTTGACAATATTTTAAAACAATATCTCAATTCGAAACACATCAGTCAAACCGATAACCAAATAACAGGCATAACACATAACCTTTATTACGAAAATCAGTATTAGGAAGACCACAAAATAGACGAACGCGTACTCAAGGATATAATTAAGAAGAATATAAAATGCACCTCACCCGAGGATAAGGTCGCCTTAATAACCTATTATCGGAGCCCCACCATAAGCAGCCTAGTGATGAGAAATAGCAATAAGGTTAAAGATTCTCAACTGAAGGAGTCTAATCTCGTGTATGAATACACCTGTCAAATCGGGGACCGTGAGCCCTGCAACGATTCATACATTGGGATGACAACTACATCACTGTCGAGAAGACTTACCATGCACCTTTCTATAGGCGGTCCCAAGAAACATTCAGAGGACAAACATAATACCAAAATAACTAGAGACCTACTCGTGAGTGGAACTAAAATAATTAGAAAAGAAAACAACTTCAATCGGCTGCAAATCGCAGAAGCAATAATAATTAAACAGAATAAACCTACAATAAATATTCAAACGGGTAGTAGCGAGAGAGTACTTAAACTATACGCGCCTGATTGGATAAAAAAACCGTTAACTGTCAGTACCCCCACCCCACCATCCACCCCACCTCAGTCAGTAGCCCTTGCGAATCAGGCCCAAGAGCAGCTACTTCAAACTTCTACTATATAATGTGTTTTAATACCAACTCCAAAGACTAATAATTTTCCTCTTTGTTTAATTAATCACCCTGAAGATGACTGGAAGCCAGTCGAAACATGTCGGTTATAACTTAATTAACATTCTCCAACGTTTGGATGAAGGAAAGAAGAAGGTATTCAGAAACCTTGAAAAACTAGTGAAGAAAATGACATCAGCGAAATACGGTCAGCTGTTCAACGAAATATGCTTAAAAGAAGGACTGCTTCCAAATTTTACAAATATATATATATATATATATATGTTGAATGCCAGATTAGATATTGTAAAAGACGAGCCAATCCCTGTTACGTATTACTTTGGGCACTTCTTATTGGTTGTGGGTGTTTATTCGTTGAACACGTTTCTCCTTAGCACACTCCGTCTGCTCGGCCGCCTCAGCCTTCACTCCGGGAGAGGGCTCGCAGTCCCTACTTAATTTTCCAATAGAGTTGGATGAAGGTCTTGGCGTCCTGGCTTGGAAGTGCACCTCGTCGAACTCGGTGTTTACTATGGGCTTAGTGGATTTCATTAGATACTGGTTGTTGGTGTTTTCTGTAAATTCTATTGATGTGGGTGTATGTAGACCTTTTCCCCGTCGGTTTCTTAACACGCTTGGCCGCATCCGCCGTCCATCCTGGAGAGGGCTCGCAGTCCCTACTTTAATTTCACAGAGGGCAGGAATGGCATAGGCGTCCTCACGCAGAAGAGTTCCTCGTAAGAATCTGGTCCGGGCTATGGGCATTATGAGTTGAAGTTGAAGTTGAGTGTGTGTGGCGTTTGTCATTAGACCCTTTACTGCAGTGTTTTCTTGAAGAATGCGTGGCGCCTTCCTCGTGTCGTTGCGACCGGTTTCGACCGTTCCTCGGTCATTCTCAAGCTGGTGGGTGTAGTTCCTGGCTGGATTGTGCGTTATTATATGTTGAATGCCAGATTAGATATTGTAAAAGACGAGCCAATCCCTGTTACGTATTACTTTGGGCACTTCTTATTGGTTGTGGGTGTTTATTCGTTGAACACGTTTCTCCTTAGCACACTCCGTCTGCTCGGCCGCCTCAGCCTTCACTCCGGGAGAGGGCTCGCAGTCCCTACTTAATTTTCCAATAGAGTTGGATGAAGGTCTTGGCGTCCTGGCTTGGAAGTGCACCTCGTCGAACTCGGTGTTTACTATGGGCTTAGTGGATTTCATTAGATACTGGTTGTTGGTGTTTTCTGTAAATTCTATTGATGTGGGTGTATGTAGACCTTTTCCCGTCGGTTTCTTAACACGCTTGGCCGCATCCGCCGTCCATCCTGGAGAGGGCTCGCAGTCCCTACTTTAATTTCACAGAGGGCAGGAATGGCATAGGCGTCCTCACGCAGAAGAGTTCCTCGTAAGAATCTGGTCCGGGCTATGGGCATTATGAGTTGAAGTTGAAGTTGAGTGTGTGTGGCGTTTGTCATTAGACCCCTTTACTGCAGTGTTTTCTTGAAGAATGCGTGGCGCCTTCCTCGTGTCGTTGCGACCGGTTTCGACCGTTCCTCGGTCATTCTCAAGCTGGTGGGTGTAGTTCCTGGCTGGATTGTGCGTTATTATATGTTGAATGCCAGATTAGATATTGTAAAAGACGAGCCAATCCCTGTTACGTATTACTTTGGGCACTTCTTATTGGTTGTGGGTGTTTATTCGTTGAACACGTTTCTCCTTAGCACACTCCGTCTGCTCGGCCGCCTCAGCCTTCACTCCGGGAGAGGGCTCGCAGTCCCTACTTAATTTTCCAATAGAGTTGGATGAAGGTCTTGGCGTCCTGGCTTGGAAGTGCACCTCGTCGAACTCGGTGTTTACTATGGGCTTAGTGGATTTCATTAGATACTGGTTGTTGGTGTTTTCTGTAAATTCTATTGATGTGGGTGTATGTAGACCTTTTCCCCGTCGGTTTCTTAACACGCTTGGCCGCATCCGCCGTCCATCCTGGAGAGGGCTCGCAGTCCCTACTTTAATTTCACAGAGGGCAGGAATGGCATAGGCGTCCTCACGCAGAAGAGTTCCTCGTAAGAATCTGGTCCGGGCTATGGGCATTATGAGTTGAAGTTGAAGTTGAGTGTGTGTGGCGTTTGTCATTAGACCCCTTTACTGCAGTGTTTTCTTGAAGAATGCGTGGCGCCTTCCTCGTGTCGTTGCGACCGGTTTCGACCGTTCCTCGGTCATTCTCAAGCTGGTGGGTGTAGTTCCTGGCTGGATTGTGCGTTATTATATGTTGAATGCCAGATTAGATATTGTAAAAGACGAGCCAATCCCTGTTACGTATTACTTTGGGCACTTCTTATTGGTTGTGGGTGTTTATTCGTTGAACACGTTTCTCCTTAGCACACTCCGTCTGCTCGTCCAACTCTATTGGAAAATTAAGTAGGGACTGCGAGCCCTCTCCCGGAGTGAAGGCTGAGGCGGCCGAGCAGACGGAGTGTGCTAAGGAGAAACGTGTTCAACGAATAAACACCCACAACCAATAAGAAGTGCCCAAAGTAATACGTAACAGGGATTGGCTCGTCTTTTACAATATCTAATCTGGCATTCAACATATAATAACGCACAATCCAGCCAGGAACTACACCCACCAGCTTGAGAATGACCGAGGAACGGTCGAAACCGGTCGCAACGACACGAGGAAGGCGCCACGCATTCTTCAAGAAAACACTGCAGTAAAGGGGTCTAATGACAAACGCCACACACACTCAACTTCAACTTCAACTCATAATGCCCATAGCCCGGACCAGATTCTTACGAGGAACTCTTCTGCGTGAGGACGCCTATGCCATTCCTGCCCTCTGTGAAATTAAAGTAGGGACTGCGAGCCCTCTCCAGGATGGACGGCGGATGCGGCCAAGCGTGTTAAGAAACCGACGGGGAAAAGGTCTACATACACCCACATCAATAGAATTTACAGAAAACACCAACAACCAGTATCTAATGAAATCCACTAAGCCCATAGTAAACACCGAGTTCGACGAGGTGCACTTCCAAGCCAGGACGCCAAGACCTTCATCCAACTCTATTGGAAAATTAAGTAGGGACTGCGAGCCCTCTCCCGGAGTGAAGGCTGAGGCGGCCGAGCAGACGGAGTGTGCTAAGGAGAAACGTGTTCAACGAATAAACACCCACAACCAATAAGAAGTGCCCAAAGTAATACGTAACAGGGATTGGCTCGTCTTTTACAATATCTAATCTGGCATTCAACATATAATAACGCACAATCCAGCCAGGAACTACACCCACCAGCTTGAGAATGACCGAGGAACGGTCGAAACCGGTCGCAACGACACGAGGAAGGCGCCACGCATTCTTCAAGAAAACACTGCAGTAAAGGGGTCTAATGACAAACGCCACACACACTCAACTTCAACTTCAACTCATAATGCCCATAGCCCGGACCAGATTCTTACGAGGAACTCTTCTGCGTGAGGACGCCTATGCCATTCCTGCCCTCTGTGAAATTAAAGTAGGGACTGCGAGCCCTCTCCAGGATGGACGGCGGATGCGGCCAAGCGTGTTAAGAAACCGACGGGGAAAAGGTCTACATACACCCACATCAATAGAATTTACAGAAAACACCAACAACCAGTATCTAATGAAATCCACTAAGCCCATAGTAAACACCGAGTTCGACGAGGTGCACTTCCAAGCCAGGACGCCAAGACCTTCATCCAACTCTATTGGAAAATTAAGTAGGGACTGCGAGCCCTCTCCCGGAGTGAAGGCTGAGGCGGCCGAGCAGACGGAGTGTGCTAAGGAGAAACGTGTTCAACGAATAAACACCCACAACCAATAAGAAGTGCCCAAAGTAATACGTAACAGGGATTGGCTCGTCTTTTACAATATCTAATCTGGCATTCAACATATAATAACGCACAATCCAGCCAGGAACTACACCCACCAGCTTGAGAATGACCGAGGAACGGTCGAAACCGGTCGCAACGACACGAGGAAGGCGCCACGCATTCTTCAAGAAAACACTGCAGTAAAGGGGTCTAATGACAAACGCCACACACACTCAACTTCAACTTCAACTCATAATGCCCATAGCCCGGACCAGATTCTTACGAGGAACTCTTCTGCGTGAGGACGCCTATGCCATTCCTGCCCTCTGTGAAATTAAAGTAGGGACTGCGAGCCCTCTCCAGGATGGACGGCGGATGCGGCCAAGCGTGTTAAGAAACCGACGGGGAAAAGGTCTACATACACCCACATCAATAGAATTTACAGAAAACACCAACAACCAGTATCTAATGAAATCCACTAAGCCCATAGTAAACACCGAGTTCGACGAGGTGCACTTCCAAGCCAGGACGCCAAGACCTTCATCCAACTCTATTGGAAAATTAAGTAGGGACTGCGAGCCCTCTCCCGGAGTGAAGGCTGAGGCGGCCGAGCAGACGGAGTGTGCTAAGGAGAAACGTGTTCAACGAATAAACACCCACAACCAATAAGAAGTGCCCAAAGTAATACGTAACAGGGATTGGCTCGTCTTTTACAATATATATATATATATATATATTGTTAAAAATTAGACCAGATTTAGCTGAAACTTCCTTTTTCATAAGTTTCTGGAGTTTCCGGAATAACGATCTTGTTACTGTATCCACAGAATATAGTAAGTTACCAATCGACATGCTAAATTTAAATTCTAAATTTAATATAAATTTATATAATATATATATGAAGATGTCTAAAAATATAGACGAAACGTCGGCTTAGAGGTGTTGAATTATTGAAACTAGACGAAACCTCGATAAAAAAGAAAAATAGTGTTAAATATATGTGGTTCACATAAGGAAACATAAAATATATATGTATATATATAAATTGTTAAAAATTAGACCAAATTTAGCTGAAACTGGCTTTTTCATAAGTTTCTGGAGTTTCCGGAATAACGATCTTGTTACTGTATCCACAGAATATAGTAAGTTACCAATCGACATGCTAAATTTAAATTCTAAATTTAATATAAATTTAAAAAAAAATATATATATATATATATTATTATATAATTATATTTACAACTGGAAAACACAAAAAACGAGTCTAATATTCACGATTATCGATCATTTCGGCTTTTTTTCCTTCTTCAGGGGATGATAAAAAGAAAAAGACGAAGAAACTGAAGATTGGAGACGGACCGATACAAAGTGACTTTGTATATTATTGTGACATCATTAGTTGTGCAATCCGTAATTGTGTCGTATTTACTTATTCTGAGGTAAAATTGATAAACAAACAAAAGTCTCCACACAAATCAAGTTTTATTCAACAATAACACGCGTTTCCAACACTTCGTGTTCATCATCAGGAAGAAACCAAGGATGTGGTGCTGAAGGGTTGGTCCAGTGAAAACAACTGTTGTTTTCACTGGACCAACCCTTCAGCACCACATCCTTGGTTTCTTCCTGATGATGAACACGAAGTGTTCGAAACGCGTTGTTGTTGTTGAATAAAACGTGATTTGTGTGAAAACTTTTGTTTGTTTATCAATTTTACCGCTGAATTATTGTGACATTTGTATTATTGATGAGTTTTGATGTTTTATAGTTTGAGGAACACATTTACAATATTGCTAATAAGCAAATACATCTGGTTGGAATGCGGAGAAATGCCTTGGTAGCCGGCAAGTCGCCACGTGTCAGCCCACGTGGTCAAGCCTAATTGGATTCACTGGGCCGTTCCATCGGCATCGACTTGCCTTGGCCTCCCATAAATTGGACACTTTGACCGGCCAACTTCCGTTGTAAAGGTAATCCTCATCTCCTCACTCTCTCTCTCTCTCCCGAGACCCCCTGCTTCTCATTATACCGTCTCCTTATATCGGTGGGTCCTGCAAACACTTCAACACCTCCCTCCCTCCTCTCACATATAAATAACCAATATCTAACCAAAGGAGTCAAGTTCTTTACTCTAACAATGTCATCCACTTGCTCTTGTACTTGACCCTACTCTGACCATCATTCCAGAATATATATAATCAATGATCAAACCACAATAAGAAAATGGGAAAACAAGATTAAGATTTAAAAAAAGATGATTTCCTAATAAAATTGAATTCATTAGTGCCGACAACCACTAGGTAAATTGCCCTCTCTCTCTCTCTCTCTCTCTCTCTCTCTCTCTTATATATATATATATATATATATATATATATATATATATATAGAGTTCAATATAGACAAAGAAACATAGAGAAATCAAAAGAACACACTTACAGTCTCTAATTTTTGGTTTGAACCGTCTTCAGGAGAGATAAGAGAGGGAAACCAAGCGGACTGGTTCAGAGACGGTCACCAACCACCAGACCACCAGTCTGCATGTTGCATTATATGTCTTTACTTGGTTCCATGGTCCCTTTGACCGGCTATGAGGTGATGTATACTGATTGACGCAGTCTGAATCACACTCCAAGCACAGCTGGACCACCTCTCAGACAGGCTGGCGCCTCTCCTTTAATCACCGTATCCTGCTGCCCCTGATTGAATATCCTCAATCCTCTTTTGACTCAACACTTAGTCACACCAAACATTTCCCAGTTACTGCTTCTAGGATTTCAAGTGAATGATTGCTCCATTTAATCTGTCCTCAGTTGAGGTCAATTTTGATTTACTTTAGTTTTATTAATGATGATCTGGCTCGATACATCGAGTCCGAACCAATCCCTCCCAGAAAAATGCATCACTTCTTCATAGTACTGCTTAGTATTACATTTATCAAATACTACAGTGTTTATTTTTGAACCTATCATTTTCTAAACTAACCAGGGATAACATATATTTTCCAATGATGGCTTAAAGTCTAGTAAGTTACTTCATGTCTAGGACTGTAATATACTACTATAACTATAACGGTATACTATGCTAAACTATAATACTATACTAAAGCAGTTATGGCTTCCAATAAGATTCTTTTGATGTTTGAGTTTATTAGTGTAATAGTATATTTTAGTATAGTATGCTCAATATTAGAATATTATACTATCTATAAAACCCTCATATGAATTCTATTGTGGTTTGAGTGATAATTAGTGTAATACTATACTTTTTTATACTCAGTCATAGTTTAAGATATTATACTATATATAAGATCATCATTGGTTATATGTATATATATATATATAAAGATTTCACATAAACATGTGAAATCTTTTTATCAGTTGGGTTTTTGACTCTGACGAAGACCGCTTGTTACGGTTGAAAGATCTTAGTCTTGTTTTCCCATTTCTTTTGTGGTTTGATCATTGATATATATATATATATATATATATATATATATATATATATATATAATATATATACGTTGAAATATAATAAGAAACGGGGAAAAAATAGGCTAAGCTCTTTCAACCGTACAAGTGGTCTTCGTCTGAGTGAAAACCCAAACGACTGTTTGATTTTGAGTCTGACGTGTATTGTCCATATGTGTTAACAAAATTTGCAGCAGTTTAAATTACCGTTCTTTCCAAAGCGACCTATTAAAAAAGAAATTCTCTAGCATAGGTTATCCTCGTTGACTCTGACAAACACTGCTTGTTACTGTTGAAAGATCTTAGTCTTTTTTCTGATTTCTTATTTTGTTTGAATCATTGATTGTTATTTCACGTGTTTATTGTGAAATCATGTTATATACATATATATATTCAGGTAACTCACCATAAATGAATGAAGATAGTCGCTCTGAGGCCTTTCGTTTTCACGTCGTCAGAGAGCAAGTGAATACAAGTTGTAGGCAGGTTATGAATTTTGATTTAAAGTTGGATTAAGATTGGCATCATTGACAAAAAACGTTGTGGTGAGTTAACTGAATATTTATATCACGTGTTATTGTGACAATTTTGTATATATATATATATATATATATATATATAAAGATTTCACATAAACACGTGAAATAACAATCAATGATCAAACCTTTGATCATTTTGATTATTGATATATATATACATATTTGTTATGCGCCAATGGGTATAAAGGTTGCACAGTCCCTCTGTGAACAATCGTCATAACAACTCATAGAAAACAATATATATATATATATATATATATATATATATATATATATATATATATATATATAGGTGTGTTCTCTAATCGGGGTTCGGTCAATTTTCCAGGATAAAAAATCGAACTCTCGTTGCCAACGTTTCGGTTTTATTTAAAACCTTTTTCATAGGCCTACAAACAAAGGATAATAAGAAATCACATATCAACATCAAACATATACACAATATGAAAATGGATTGTTACAACTCATGAATATTACAAGCAGAAATATTTCAGAGATACATAAAACAATATTACTTACAGAAGTAAGAATTTTTTAACTAAGAAAATGAAATTTACATTATTTAAAGGAACAACAATGTTAGCCGGACAAAACCTTCGACTAGACTAATAAGATAACATTACAAATAACCTCAACACTGTTCACTCAAGGGAACTAAATAAATCAAATTTCACTAAACCTCAGCACAACACTCCAGAATAAATATTACTTAAATTAGTAATATCACTTCTATGATTAATCGAACTTAGATCCTTTTTAATATATAACATCTCAAGTGTCTTCCTTCTTTGCTCATCTTTTTCTTTTTCTATTATAGTTGTATCTTCAAAATCGAACGTGTGACCTTCGTTTATTGCATGCCCAGCTAAGGCTGTTACGTTACTTTTATTTGTTCTTATGGAATAATTATGTTGGTACAACCTTTCTTTGAGAAAACGACTAGTTTCACCATAGTAACACTAGTCACAGTCTTTACATTTGATGGCATAAATGAGGTTACTTTGTAACTCCTTCGGTATTTTTTCTTTCAAATTTGAAAATAAAGATTTATTTTTTCTTTTATTATAAAATGCCAGTGTAACTTCAGGTACGTTTCGTTTGAACACTTTTCTAATTGATTGTGATAAGCCCTCAACATAAGGAAATTTGAAATACTTCCTATTTATAACTTCCAGTTCAGCATGATCTTCATTTGAATGTGCTGGTTGCTGTCTTAAATATCTTAACCAATATCGTTCAACTAAGTTCTTCGGATAACAATTTTTCTGTAACAATAATTTCACCCTTTTCTTATTTTCATTTAGAAAACATGGACTACTTATTTCAATAACTTTTTTAACCAAATTTTGGACGCAATTTAATTTTTGGTTTATAGCATGAGAAGAATGGTAGTTCAGGATTCTTGCAGCACTGGTAGGTTTTTTAAACCAATCCGTTAAGATATTGCCATTTTCACCTCTTATAACTTTCACATCTAAGAATGGCAGATTTCCATCTTTCTCTACTTCACAAGTGAATTGTAGACGATTATGAAAAGAATTAAATATATTTAATACATTATCTTCTTCTCCCTTTTCAATAATTAAAAACAAATCGTCCACATATAATTTAATAAATTTCACCTTCGTACCTAATTTATTGATACATTGATTGTATCAATAAATTGTATTGTATTGATTGTAAATCTATAACTTTAGTATATTGAAATTAGAAACTAGGAGTTTCATGTCTGCAATTGTGCTACATATAAACTTTTGTAAAATGAAACTAGAAACTAGTGAGTTAATATTTGAAAGTGTGCTAAATCTATAACTTTAGTATATTGAAATTAGAAACTGGGAGTTTCATGTCTGCAATTGTGCTAAATGTAAACTTTTGTAAAATGATACTACAAACTAGTAAGTTGATATTTGAAAGTGTGCTAAATCTATAACTTTAGTATATTGAAATTAGAAACTGGGAGTTTGATGTCTGCAATTGTGCTAAATCTAAACTTTTGTAAAATGATACTACAAACTAGTAAGTTGATATTTGAAAGTGTGCTAAATCTATAACTTTAGTATATTGAAATTAGAAACTAGGAGTTTCATGTCTGCAATTGTGCTAAAAATAAACTTTTGTAAAATGAAACTAGAAACTAGTGAGTTAATATTTGAAAGTGTGCTAAAACTATAACTTTAGTATATTGAAATTAGAAACTGGGAGTTTGATGTCTGCAATTGTGCTAAATATAAACTTTTGTAAAATGATACTACAAACTAGTAAGTTGATATTTGAAAGTGTGCTAAATCTATAACTTTAGTATATTGAAATTAGAAACTAGGAGTTTCATGTCTGCAATTGTGCTACATATAAACTTTTGTAAAATGAAACTAGAAACTAGTGAGTTAATATTTGAAAGTGTGCTAAATCTATAACTTTAGTATATTGAAATTAGAAACTAGGAGTTTCATGTCTGCAATTGTGCTAAATGTAAACTTTTGTAAAATGATACTACAAACTAGTAAGTTGATATTTGAAAGTGTGCTAAATCTATAACTTTAGTATATTGAAATTAGAAACTGGGAGTTTGATGTCTGCAATTGTGCTAAATCTAAACTTTTGAAAAATGATACTACAAACTAGTAAGTTGATATTTGAAAGTGTGCTAAATCTATAACTTTAGTATATTGAAATTAGAAACTAGGAGTTTCATGTCTGCAATTGTGCTAAATATAAACTTTTGTAAAATGATACTACAAACTAGTAAGTTGATATTTGACAGTGTGCTAAATCTATAACTTTAGTATATTGAAATTAGAAACTAGGAGTTTCATGTCTGCAATTGTGCTAAATATAAACTTTTGTAAAATGATACTACAAACTAGTAAGTTGATATTTGAAAGTGTGCTAAACTATAACTTTAGTATATTGAAATTAGAAACTGGAGTTTATGTCTGCAATTGTGCTAAATAAAACTTTTTAAAATGATACTACAAACTAGTAAGTTGATATTTGAAAGTGTCTAAATCTATAACTTAGTATATTGAAATTAGAAACTAGGAGTTTCATGTCTGCAATTGTGTAAATATAAACTTTTGTAAAATGATACTAAAACTAGTAAGTTATATTTGAAAGTGTGCTAAATCTATAACTTTAGTATATTGAAATTAGAAACTAGGAGTTTATGTCTGCAATTGTGCTAAATATAAACTTTTGTAAAATGATAACTAAACTAGTAAGTGATATTTGAAAGTGTGCTAAATCTATAACTTTAGTATATTGAAATTAGAAACTGAGTTTGATGTCTGCAATTGTGCTAAATATAAACTTTTGAAAATGATACTACAAACTAGTAAGTTGATATTTGAAAGTGTGCTAAATCTATAACTTTAGTATATTGAAATTAGAAACTAGGAGTTTCATGTCTGCAATTTGCTAAATATAAACTTTTGTAAAATGAACTAAAACTAGTAGTTGATATTTGAAAGTGTGCTAAATCTATAACTTTAGTATATTGAAATTAGAAACTGGAGTTTCATGTCTGCAATTGTGCTAAATTAAACTTTTGTAAAATGATACTACAAACTAGTAAGTTGATATTTGAAAGTGTGCTAAATCTATAACTTTAGTATATTGAAATTAGAAACTAGGAGTTTATGTCTGCAATTGTGCTAAATATAAACTTTTGTAAAATGATACTACAAACTAGTAAGTTGATATTTGAAAGTGTGCTAAATCTATAACTTTAGTATATTGAAATTAGAAACTAGGAGTTTCATGTCTGCAATTGTGCTAAAAATAAACTTTTGTAAAATGAAACTAAAACTAGTAGTTAATATTTGAAAGTGTGCTAAATCTATAACTTTAGTATATTGAAATTAGAAACTGGGAGTTTCATGTCTGCAATTGTGCTAAATATAAACTTTTGTAAAATGATACTACAAACTAGTAAGTTGATATTTGAAAGTGTGCTAAATCTATAACTTTAGTATATTGAAATTAGAAACTGGGAGTTTGATGTCTGCAATTGTGCTAAATATAAACTTTTGTAAAATGATACTACAAACTAGTAAGTTGATATTTGAAAGTGTGCTAAATCTATAACTTTAGTATATTGAAATTAGAAACTAGGAGTTTCATGTCTGCAATTGTGCTAAATATAAACTTTTGTAAAATGAAACTAAAACTAGTGAGTTAATATTTGAAAGTGTGCTAAATCTATAACTTTAGTATATTGAAATTAGAAACTGGGAGTTTGATGTCTGCAATTGTGCTAAATTAAACTTTTGTAAAATGATACTACAAACTAGTAAGTTGATATTTGAAAGTGTGCTAAATCTATAACTTTAGTATATTGAAATTAGAAACTAGGAGTTTCATGTCTGCAATTGTGCTAAATTAAACTTTTGTAAAATGAAACTAAAACTAGTAAGTTATATTTGAAAGTGTGCTAAATCTATAACTTTAGTATATTGAAATTAGAAACTAGGAGTTTCATGTCTGCAATTGTGCTAAATATAAACTTTTGTAAAATGATACTACAAACTAGTAAGTTGATATTTGAAAGTGTGCTAAATCTATAACTTTAGTATATTGAAATTAGAAACTGGGAGTTTGATGTCTGCAATTGTGCTAAATTAAACTTTTGTAAAATGATACTACAAACTAGTAAGTTGATATTTGAAAGTGTGCTAAATCTATAACTTTAGTATATTGAAATTAGAAACTAGGAGTTTCATGTCTGCAATTGTGCTAAATATAAACTTTTGTAAAATGATACTACAAACTAGTAAGTTGATATTTGAAAGTGTGCTAAATCTATAACTTTAGTATATTGAAATTAGAAACTAGGAGTTTCATGTCTGCAATTGTGCTAAATATAAACTTTTGTAAAATGATACTACAAACTAGTAAGTTGATATTTGAAAGTGTGCTAAATCTATAACTTTAGTATATTGAAATTAGAAACTAGGAGTTTGATGTCTGCAATTGTGCTAAATATAAACTTTTGTAAAATGATACTACAAACTAGTAAGTTGATATTTGAAAGTGTGCTAAATCTATAACTTCAGTATATTGAAATTAGAAACTAGGAGTTTCATGTCTGCAATTGTGCTAAATATAAACTTTTGTAAAATGAAACTACAAACTAGTAGTTGATATTTGAAAGTGTGCTAAATCTATAACTTTAGTATATTGAAATTAGAAACTGGGAGTTTATGTCTGCAATTGTGCTAAATATAAACTTTTGTAAAATGATACTACAAACTAGTAAGTTGATATTTGAAAGTGTGCTAAATCTATAACTTTAGTATATTGAAATTAGAAACTGGGAGTTTATGTCTGCAATTGTGCTAAATTAAACTTTTGTAAAATGATACTAAAACTAGTAGTTGATATTTGAAAGTGTGCTAAATCTATAACTTTAGTATATTGAAATTAGAAACTAGGAGTTTCATGTCAAATTGTGCTAAATATAAACTTTTGTAAATTGAAACTGAAACTAGTAGTTATATTTGAAAGTGTGCTAAACTATAACTTTAGTATATGAAATTAGAAACTGGAGTTTGATGTTGCAATGTGCTAATTTAATTTTGAAAATGATACTAAATAGTAATTGATATTTGAAATGTGCAAATTAAACTTAGTATATTGAAATTAGAAACTGTTTCATAGTCTGAATTGTGTAAATAAAACTTTTGTAAATGATACTCAATAGTAATTATATTTGAAAGTGTGCTAAATCTATAACTTTAGTATATTGAAATTAGAAACTAAATTTCATGTCTGCAATTGTGCTAAATATAAACTTTTGTAAATGAACTACAATTGTAAGTTGATATTTGAAAGTGTGCTAAATCTATAACTTTAGTATATTGAAATTAGAAACGAGATTTATGTCTGCAATTGTGCTAATATAAACTTTTTAAATGATACTGCAAATAGTAAGTTAATATTTGAAAGTGTGCTAAATCTATAACTTTAGTATATTTGAAATTAGAAACTAGAGTTTATGTCTGCAATTGTGCTAAATTAAACTTTTGTAAATGATACTACAAACTAGTAAGTGATATTTGAAAGTGTGCTAAATCTATAATTATATATTGAAATTAGAAACTAGGAGTTTATGTCTGCAATTGTGTAAAATAACTTTGAAAATGACTACAAATAGTAAGTTGATATTTGAAAGTGTGCTAAATCTATAACTTTAGTATATTGAAATTAGAAACTGGGGTTATGTCTGCAATTTGTGCTAAATTAAACTTTGTATGATACTACAAACTGTAAGTTGAATTTTGAAAGTGTGCTAAATCTATAACTTTAGTATATTGAAATTAGAAACTAATTTAGTTGCAATGTGTAAATAAACTTTGTAAAATGTACTCAATAGTAGTATATTTGAAAGTGTACTAATCTATAACTTTAGTATATTGAAATTAGAAACTGGAGTTATGTGCAATTGTGTAAATTAAACTTTTGTAAAATGAACTACAAACTGTAATTGATATTGAAAGTTGCTATTAATAACTTAGTTATTGAAATTAAAACTTGGAGTTTATTGAAATGGTCAATTAAATTTGTAAAATGATACTTAAAATAGTATTTAAAATTAAATGTTAAATCTAAACTTTATTATTAAATTAGAAATAGGATTTGTCTGCAATGTGCTAAATTAAACTTTGTAAAATTATAAAACTAAAGTAATATTTGAAAGTGTGCTAAATCTTAACTTAGTATTTGAAATTAGAAATGGAGTTGAGTTGCAATTTGCTAAATTAAAATTTTAAAATGATAAAAACTAAATTGTATTTGAAAGTGTGCTAATCTAAACTTTATTATTATTAAAGAAACTGGAGTTTCATGTCTGCAATTGTGCTAAATTAAACTTTTGTAAAATGAACTAAAACTAGTAAGTTGATATTTGAAAGTGTGCTAAATCTATAACTTCAGTATATTGAAATTAGAAACTAGGAGTTTCATGTCTGCAATTGTGCTAAATATAAACTTTTGTAAAATGATACTACAAACTAGTAAGTTGATATTTGAAAGTGTGCTAAATCTATAACTTTAGTATATTGAAATTAGAAACTAGGAGTTTCATGTCTGCAATTGTGCTAAATATAAACTTTTGTAAAATGAAACTAGAAACTAGTGAGTTAATATTTGAAAGTGTGCTAAATCTATAACTTTAGTATATTGAAATTAGAAACTGGGAGTTTGATGTCTGCAATTGTGCTAAATCTAAACTTTTGTAAAATGATACTACAAACTAGTAAGTTGATATTTGAAAGTGTGCTAAATCTATAACTTTAGTATATTGAAATTAGAAACTAGGAGTTTCATGTCTGCAATTGTGCTAAATATAAACTTTTGTAAAATGATACTACAAACTAGTAAGTTGATATTTGAAAGTGTGCTAAATCTATAACTTTAGTATATTGAAATTAGAAACTAGGAGTTTCATGTCTGCAATTGTGGTAAAAATAAACTTTTGTAAAATGAAACTAGAAACTAGTGAGTTAATATTTGAAAGTGTGCTAAATCTATAACTTTAGTATATTGAAATTAGAAACTGGGAGTTTGATGTCTGCAATTGTGCTAAATCTAAACTTTTGTAAAATGATACTACATACTAGTAAGTTGATATTTGAAAGTGTGCTAAATCTATAACTTTAGTATATTGAAATTAGAAACTAGGAGTTTCATGTCTGCAATTGTGCTAAAAATAAACTTTTGTAAAATGAAACTAGAAACTAGTGAGTTAATATTTGAAAGTGTGCTAAATCTATAACTTTAGTATATTGAAATTAGAAACTGGGAGTTTCATGTCTGCAATTGTGCTAAATATAAACTTTTGTAAAATGATACTACAAACTAGTAAGTTGATATTTGGAAGTGTGCTAAATCGATAACTTTAGTATATTGAAATTAGAAACTGGGAGTTTGATGTCTGCAATTGTGCTAAATCTATGCTTTTGTAAAATGATACTACAAACTAGTAAGTTGATATTTGAAAGTGTGCTAAATCTATAACTTTAGTGTATTGAAATTAGAAACTAGGAGTTTGATGTCTGCAATTGTGCTACATCTAAACTTTTGTAAAATGAAACTAGAAACTAGTGAGTTAATATTTGAAAGTGTGCTAAATCTATAACTTTAGTATATTGAAATTAGAAACTGGGAGTTTGATGTCTGCAATTGTGCTAAATATAAACTTTTGTAAAATGATACTACAAACTAGTAAGTTGATATTTGAAAGTGTGCTAAATCTATAAATTTAGTATATTGAAATTAGAAACTAGGAGTTACATGTCTGCAATTGTGCTAAATATAAACTTTTGTAAAATGAAACTAGAAACTAGTAAGTTAATATTTGAAAGTGTGCTAAATCTATAACTTTAGTATATTGAAATTAGAAACTAGGAGTTTCATGTCTGCAATTGTGCTAAATCTAAACATTTGTAAAATGATACTACAAACTAGTAAGTTGATATTTGAAAGTGTGCTAAATCTATAACTTTAGTATATTGAAATTAGAAACTAGGAGTTTCATGTCTGCAATTGTGCTAAATATAAACTTTTGTAAAATGATACTACAAACTAGTAAGTTGATATTTGAAAGTTTGACGTGAAAGCGAAAGGCCTTAGAGCGACTATCTTCTTTAATTTGTGGTGAGTTACCTGAATATATATATAATTCTGTTAGCAGTATATTTGCATCTGTTTCCTGTCAACTTATTTCTGAATTAAATCTTTCACTTCTGATTTCAGTTCACATACTTCTGATTCAATCAAGTTGTTTCTGATTTCAGTTCACATACTTCTGATTATCATAAACTAGCTTCTCATTTCATTGCACTTACTTCTGATTTCGATTCATTTGGTTTCTGATTTTTTCACTATACTACATTTTTAGTATACTTATGTTTCATATTTTCACTACAGGAAGGTCAGTTCTTTTATTGTATGATGCTTATATGTATTGTACGGCATATGAGTAGTATCATTCTGTGTGCATGAAGTTAGAATTAGTATTGTTAAATCGAAAAAAAAAAGGAACATGAAACAGATGCTTAATTAAAACTTTGTTACATAATAATGCATTTAGGAATGAATTAGTGAATGTTTTAATGAAGTCATTGCCTCTATAAGAGGGATGTTTTTAGGTAAAATGGGGGATGATGATTTGCATGTATTTCAATCAGTTGCTTTGTGGCTAGATGGTGAGTTTTGGTCTCCGTGGGGACATGAAGCACAAACCCTCCATAAAGGCTTAAAACTTACCCCATTAGTCGTCTCTACTTATGCCTCCAGCATCCCTGTACCACGCCACCCCCACCCCCCTTAGAGGCCCATAAACTTTAATTGCCCTCGAATTACAGAAAAGTCGTTTGTTAAATTATCTCCCAAAGTGGCTAAATGAGAGGATTAGTTTTGGTTGATGGGCGAATGGAGCAAGCGTGCTAACCTGTTATAAGGTTCTGTGGTGCTTTTAACTTGGCTTTTGCTTTTTAAACATGATGAATAACTAGTAGTTTTAACAACTTTAATTACATTTCAAGATCTTTTATTTTATCTAATGATATCGTGAGTTTTTATGCCATTAAACGAATCATGGGAGGCAATAGTATTTCGGGGGGGGGGGGGGGGGGGGACAAAATATATACAACGATTTCATATTTTTTTTTGTTACCTTCCTTCTACATACCTTTTATGTGATCTTCTTAGTTCTTACTTTGTTTGCTCTCTAATGACATAAACTTAAAGGTTTCAGAGCATTTTTTCTATTGTTTTCTTTTTTTTTTTCTTCTGGTTTAATTTCAGATATAAATATATATATATATGCCTATTTTTAATTTCACAACTTTTCTACTGAATCTCTCGATTTCTTTAATACACTTTCTCCATTTTTGTGGTACAAGATAGATTAGTTGACCAAAGTTTTTATTTACATAGCCCGACATGTTTCGATCCTCACTCACCCTTATCAAGGATTTAAAACCTTAACTAAACTATACATAACTAAATATAACTTAAAAACATTTATAATTAAATCAACACTACATATTACATTCAACGCCCTAATTTTTATGATACCTGGAAATGGTTAGATGACAAGGAGATCTAACGACAAGACATGCATAAACGAAGGTCTGCTCCCGAAATATACAAATATATATATATATATATATATATATATATATATATATATATATATATAACAATTAGATGAAACGATTCTTCGAACTGAATAAACAAGAATTTAAATTCTAGTTTATTCAAATATATATATATATATTATATATATATATATATATATATATATATAATACAATTAAAAGAAACGGTCCAGCGGACTTTTTTACAATAAAATAAAAAACGAAGGAAACACACAGAAAGACACAGACATAACTCACATCGATATTTCGACAATCGTCGTCATCAGGAGGTGCGAAGAGCGAAGAGTCCCGCAGGAAGACAGGGCGGTACTGAACTCGGAAACCGCAGCCAGTACCCCACCACTTACCACCAAGCGGGGGAAGGGAGGTTTTATTTATTATTTTTATTAATTTTAATTTGATTTATCTACTTTTTATAATTTTTTATAGTTATAATTTTTACTCGTTCCTTTTACGTCTTAATTTGGCTCTTCATTTCCTTCCCTCCCTTCCCCCGCTTGGTGGTAAGTGGTGGGGTACTGGCTGCGGTTTCCGAGTTCAGTACCGCCCTGTCTTCCTGCGGGACTCTTCGCTCTTCGCACCTCCTGATGACGACGATTGTCGAAATATCGATGTGAGTTATGTCTGTGTCTTTCTGTGTGTTTCCTTCGTTTTTTATTTTATTGTATATATATATATATATATATATATATATATATATATATATATATGGTGTTAATCGGCAGCAAATCTTTTTGTATGCAAATATTGTTAAAAGTAGCAGCAGCTTCTGCTTTTTAGCAGAATTAACAGCTCCTTGCCCTCAAAGTACATCGGGTTGACTACAACAAAGCTCTCCAGGAGATTAACGCTTTATTTGGCTGCTGGCGCTCCAAAGACACATGCCCTGGAAAAGCACAATGTACAGTTAACCAGAGAAATACTTGTGCAAGATACTAGTATTATACAACGAGAGGAAAATGTTGATAAACTGCATATTTTAGAGGCTTTATACATCAAAGAAAGAAACCCCTCAATTAATCTTCAGGTGGAAGAAATGTTCGTCGGGATACTATTATGCGTAATTCTAGTAAGATTAAAAGAAATGATGCTTGTTCACCGAGGTCATGTGCACCTTGTCTAGCTTGTTATTGGGGCTACTGTAGTATGTGTGAAGTTATTATAAAGATATGTAGTATAGTGGGATACTATTGTGCACTACTGTAGTATGGTAGAAATAAATGAAGCTTGTTCTCCGATTTCATGTATACCTTGTCTACCTTGTTATTGGGGCTACTGTAGTATGTGTGAAGTTATTATAAAAATTGTAGTATAGTGGGATACTATTGTGCACTACTGTAGTATGGTAGAAATAAATGAAGCTTGTTCTCCGATTACATATACACCTTGTCTACCTTGTTATTGGGGCTACTGTAGTATGTGTGAAGTTATTATAAAGATTTGTAGTATAGTGGGATACTATTGTACACTACTGTAGTATGGTAGAAATAAATGAAGCTTGTTCTCCGATTTCATATACACCTTGTCTACCTTGTTATTGGGGCTACTGTAGTATGTGTGAAGTTATTATAAAAATATGTAGTATAGTGGGATACTATTGTGCACTACTGTAGTATGGTAGAAATAAATGAAGCTTGTTCTCCGATTTCATATACACCTTGTCTACCTTGTTATTGGGGCTACTGTAGTATGCGTGAAGTTATTATAAAAATATGTAGTATAGTGGGATACTATTGTGCACTACTGTAGTATGGTAGAAATAAATGAAGCTTGTTCTCCGATTCCATGTACACATTGTCTACCTTGTTATTGGGGCTACTGTAGTATGTATGAAGTTATTATAAAGATATGTAGTATAGTGGGATACTATTGTGCACTACTGTAGTATGGTAGAAATAAATGAAGCTTGTTCTCCGATTCCATGTACACATTGTCTACCTTGTTATTGGGGCTACTGTAGTATGTATGAAGTTATTATAAAGATATGTAGTATAGTGGGATACTATTATGCGTTATTCTAGTAAGATGAAAAGGAATGAAGCTTGTTTTCCGAGGTCATGTGCACCTTGTCTCGCTCCTCAAACAGTGCTTGACTATTTTAGAAGCACTGCATTAGTATAATAGGGCGCTCTGTAGCGAGAAGTAGGTTACTGCGGGTGGTTAGGACCACCGTCCTTGCTAGTATACAAATGTTTGCCCTAATGCAATAGCTAAGCCTTCAACAGTCTGAATAACCCAACAGAACTAATCCTAGTTCACTGTCTTAACCCTTTTAGAAGGCACCGCCTTTTGTAAACCACTTAATGACCCTGTCTCTGTCTCCTCGCAGCCAGACGTCTAAACAATCACACACGAAACCCCTCTCTAAACAGTTTAGGAACTTGTTAACTTTCATTAGTGTCTCAACGGGTCTTTAGCTCTGCTTGGTGCTCTAAATACTTACAAATGACTAACGTTTAGTGTACGCTCCTGATGATGGACATATTTAAAAATGATCATATACTACTTAGACTAATCAGTAGGCTCCTACTGAACCGGCAACTACTATACTACTTATATATACTACTATACTACTTATATATACTACCATACTACTATACTACTACTAAATATATATATATGTATATATATATATATATATATATATATATATATATATATATAATATATATATATATATATATATATATATATATATATATATAGTTCAATGTACATAAAGAAACATAGAGAAATTAAAAGCACACTCTTACAGTCTCTAATTTTCGGTTGAAGCGTCTTCAGGAGAAATAAGTGAGGGAAACGAAGCGCACTGGTACAGAGACGGTTGGAGACTCCAACTCCGACTCCAATGTTTCTTTATGTATATTGAACTGTATTTGTCCATTTTGGATCATATTTTCATCGAAAAAGTATATATATATATATATATATATATATATATACTTTTTAGTTGGAAATATGATCCAAAACGGACAAATATAGTTCAGTATAGACAAACAAATAGACAAAGAAAGGGTCTCCAACCGTCTCTGAACCAGTGCGCTTGGTTTCCCTCTCTTATCTCTCCTGAAGACGGTTCAAACCGAAAATTAGAGACTGTAAGTGTGTTCTTTTGATTTCTCTATGTTTCTTTGTCTATATCGAACTATATATATATATATATATATATATATATATATATATATATATATGGTTATTGGGGGCCCGATCAGATCCCGGTTTAAATCAGAAGCGTTAACTTTTATTTGTTTTTCCTTTTATTTTTAACTTATATATTCATATTCATATATATATTTTTTATTTTATTATTATTATTTTTTTCCCTTTTTTATTATATATATATTTTTTATTTTATTTATTTATTTATTTTATTATTTCCTTTTTTATAATTTTTAATTTATAATTTTTAATTTTATAATTTTATCTATTGCTTTTGCTTTCTCCGTTCTCCGACGTTTAGTGCCTAGCTCCTTTTTTACACTAGTGCTGCTCTCTTCGGTTGACTCTTTATTTCTTCATTCCCGCTCCGTTCTTCGACGTGGGGAGATCTCTCTCACTTCGTCCTCTCTACTAGTCTACTCTCCTGATGACGAACAACAGTTCGAAATATTGAATTCTGTAAGTTTTCTTTGTATTCTCTTTTCTGTGTAGTGCTTTGTGTAATTTAAAGTTATATATATATATATATATATACTTAAAATAAACAGTGGCACATAGATAGAAACATAACAAAAGATTCACTTTTCAATATTTTCACCGTAATGGCGGTCGTCCTCAGGAGAAGAAGTAAATTGATGGAGGGACGACAGTCAACTGATATATATATACTAGGTGTGTTCTCTAACCGGGGTTTGATCAATTTTCCAGGATAAAAAATCAAACTCTCATTGGCAACGCGAGTTTGATTTTTTATCCTGGAAAATTGACCGAACCCTGATTAGAGAACACCCCTATTCTATCAAACGGTAGATATATTATTGAATCTGTTATATATATATATATATACTGATATATATATGTTGCGATGTTGACCAATGGGAGTAGAGTTACAGGTCCATGCGTAAGGTCCCAGTTGCACGCTGCTCAGCAAAAAGCCTTTGCGTTCTGCCAATAGGTATAGAGGTTGCACAGTCCCTCTGTGTTAAATGATGTTTGGCAGAAAACATTAGCCTCACTTTACAGTGAACTCCTGTTCCCTTTCTATTTTTGATTTTTGTGGTGGTTGGGTGTTCTTGTTTACTATTTTCTGTTACGGATATTGCTAGATTTTTAATTGATACTCTCGGTTGTTTACTGCGAAAAGCCGCCTTCATCTTCATGCCAACAGGGGTAGAGGTTGCACAGTCCCTCTTGGTTATTAAGAGATGTTGACACTGGATTCCAACTTCTTCTCGTAGAAACATCTTCAAGTTGTAGGTTTTATTTACTTTCCTCTTCGGTTTCTTATGTTCATGTTTTTGCTCCAGTTGAATGTTATTGCTGCTATTGATGGGTGGCTGGTAGGTGATGAAAAGTTCTGCACTGCTGACCTGGTGGTGGTATTTGCGACATGTTTCAACCATTCTCTGGTTATCTTCAGGCCGTTATCTCTGGCCTGAAGATAACCAGAGAATGGTTGAAACATGTCGCAAATACCACCACCAGGTCAGCAGTGCAGAACTTTTCATCACCTACCAGCCACCCATCAATAGCAGCAATAACATTCAACTGGAGCAAAAACATGAACATAAGAAACCGAAGAGGAAAGTAAATAAAACCTACAACTTGAAGATGTTTCTACGAGAAGAAGTTGGAATCCAGTGTCAACATCTCTTAATAACCAAGAGGGACTGTGCAACCTCTACCGCTGTTGGCATGAAGATGAAGGCGGCTTTTCGCAGTAAACAACCGAGAGTATCAATTAAAAATCTAGCAATATCCGTAACAGAAAATAGTAAACAAGAACACCCAACCACCACAAAAATCAAAAATAGAAAGGGAACAGGAGTTCACTGTAAAGTGAGGCTAATGTTTTCTGCCAAACATCATTTAACACAGAGGGACTGTGCAACCTCTATACCTATTGGCAGAACGCAAAGGCTTTTTGCTGAGCAGCGTGCAACCGGGACCTTACGCATGGACCTGTAACTCTACTCCCATTGGTCAACATCGCAACAAATCATATTCCTTTCCCCGGACAACTCATAGAAAACTGATATATATATATATATATATATATATATATATATATATATATATATATATATTTACCATGATAAACGAAAAAACGGTCCGACAGGGCAGGGCAGATAATACTGAAAATAAAGTGTGACACATAGACTGAAACATAACAAAGACTCACTTTTCAATATTTCGACCGTAATGGCAGTCATCATCAGGAGAAGAAGTGAATTGACGGGGAGACGACAGTCAACTAAATAACTCACTGGGTGAGAGCTAAAGCAGTGCTGCCGCAAAGGAGAAAAATAAAAAATGAACTAAGGAGTCGAGAGCAAAGAAAAGAAAAAAAATTGTTAAAGAACAAAAAAAGGAGAATAAAAGTGTAGCAAGCAAAAAATAAAGGAAATAAATACAAAAAAAAAATAGAAAAAAAAAGGAAAGGCATAATAAAATAAAAAAAAAAAAATGAAAAAACTAACGGTTTAAATTCAAGCTAGGTTTCGAGCGGTTGCCATCTGGGTTGGGTTTTTGACTCTGACGAAGACCGCTTGTTACGGTTGAAAGACCTTAGTCTTGCTTTCCCATTTCTTATTGTAGTTTGATCATTGATATATATATATATATATATATATATATATATTGAATATGTCGAGCCAATCCCTGTTTGGCTCAGGGACAATCCCTTTTTGTCGAGCAACAGGGATTGGCTCGACATATTCAATATCTACTCTGGCATTAAAGCATATATATATATATATATATATATATATATATATATATATATATGTATATATATAACAGATTTAATAATATATCGACCGTTTGATAGAACGTCTTATATAATCGGGATTCGGTCAAATTTTCATTCGTTTTTCTGTGCGTACTTTGTGTAATTTAAAGTTTTAATTTTAAATATAACAGAGTTATAACTGTATTTATTTGTTTCAGGTTGGTCTGGCTTAGTCTTTTGTGCACGTCCTAAGAAAGCAAGGTACATGTTTCTACGCTTTAAACAAATATCGTTTGATAATATTCAACATTTATTTGGAGATTTTCTTTTTTACATCAGCATCTGATGTGAAAACTCTTTTAAAATCTTTATCTTTTTAATTTTAATCTTAATCTTTTATCTTTTTAAAAACTCTTCCTTTGATAATATTTATTTTTTTATCTCAATGACTTGCTGTTTGGTGTTGTTGACTAAAAAAAAAAAAAATAAAAAAAATGAATTCCTACCCAAATAGCAGTGACCTTCTGGGTAAATAAACTGTTTAACTGTAATTAATTTTAAAAGAAAAATAACGGAGATTTCAATATTACGAGATATCTTTACCCTCTAGAAAACGATAAGGAATTATACTCTGTTGTGTTCATTTTGATGAAAACAGACCTATAAAAGTCGCATGTAAAGCTTTAGTAAAACTAATACGTTTCAAACAGATTGTGTTCTTCTTCAGGGTACATTTAAAAAACAAATATACCAGAGTGTGCTTAGAATTAAAGTAGAGAGCAAAAATAATAGGTGCATACCAATAGTATATATCTATAGGTATGTCATTAGTGGTGATGCTCCCCTAGCATCACCAGGGATTAAATATCTAATATTTACAACGCTTTTGGTATAAAGTCTGTTCTTACAAATGATCAGGGATATAATTATTGCAGATCATCAGAAGGTAGTTCGTCTTATGCAAAAAGATGATGATAGTTTCGCCTATCATCAGGTGATAGTTCGCCTTTTGTAAGGAGATGATGATAGTTTTGCCTATCATCAGGAGATACGTCTCCTTTTTCAAGGAGAAGATGATTGTTTCATCTATCATCAGGAGATAGTTCGCTTTATGCAAGAGTGTGTTGATGATACATTCGTCTATCATCAGGAGAAAGTTCACCTTTTGCAAGGATACGATGATAGTTTTGCCTATCATCAGGAGGTAGTTCATCTTTTGCAAAGAGATGATAATAGTTCGTCTATCATCAGGAGATAGTTCGTCTTATGCAAGGAGGTGATGATAGTTTCGTTTATCATCAGGAGAAAGTAAAAAACCATCATGGTTAATTACATTAATTCAGATCATCATGAGATAATTTGAATTATTACAAATCATCAGGGGATAATTAGTATTATTTAAATCATCAGGGATGATTTGCATTTTGAAAATCATGACAGATAACCAGTGTTAATACAAACCATCAGAATATAGTTTGCCTTTTGTAAATGATCAGGGTTAATTACCATTATTGCAAGCCATGAGGAATTAATTTGAATTATTAAAACTCATCTGTCTAGAATAGGACAAGATTTGTATTTTGTCTAGTATCTAAATATCTAGTATATCTAGAACAGGGGATAATTTGTATTTTGCAAGTCATCAAAGATAATTAGAATTACTACAAATAATCAGGGATAATTAGCATTAGCATGAAATTATATTAATACAAATCATGAAAGGATAATTTGTAAAATTATAAATCATCAGGAATAATTGGTATCATAAAAATAATCAGGAGTCATCATCCTTTGATAGTCATAAAAAGAAATTATTATTATAAATTATCAAGAAAACTGGTTATTATTACAAATCATCAATGATAATATGTATTATTGAAAATTATTAGCGGATAATTGATATTAATACAAATCATGAGGAATAATTTGTAATAATTTCTCTCATTATAAATCATTAGCGTAATAAACTTTTATTGTAACAAGTCATGGATTATTATTAAAAATTATGGAGGAAATATTTTATATCATTATAAATAATCGGTGGTAATTGATATTATTAAGAATCGTCAGGATTCTTAATTAATTAATTAATGTATTATGAACTATTACAAGGATTTCTCAGTAGTAGCGTGTCGTTCAAATTTATAATCATCTTAATAACTTACTTTTAGTAAACTTGACTAATATTAGTAACTTAATATTGAAAAAGATGGAGTCCTATATGTTCCACTTTCATATAAGTTAAACTTAATTCTTAATTATTGAAACTTTGATATTACTTATCTCCTTATTTATTTTTATTTGATTTTTTTTTATTCAAATAAACCAACATCCAGATTAAACAGGTATAATTGTTTTACAAGAATTCCTCTTGAGTTTATACATCATAATAATTAATTCAATCTATTTTCATGACGATGCATTAATTGCTGAATAGCCTTAGCTCTGTGTAATAGATATTTTATTAAGGCAGGTTTGTCTTTTTTTGTGTTAGTACAAGTGTGATAACAGTGGGGAAGGTTACTTCTATTGATTCAGATGTGTTTACAGTGATCATGCGTAATTAGTAGGTTATCAATCGGACAAGTAACTTAAATGACTCAACTCTATGACTGCTATATATAAAAGTGATAATTAAAAACTAATCTGGGATTATTCATCGTGACAAAGCATTTAAAATAATAGCACATGGAAACATTCACAGATAGATTTAATTTTGGATATTTCGACACTCGTAGTCTTTGGATAGAAGTACACTACTCGAGTGTACCAGCCAACTTGATATAACCTTTTCGCTGTGCCAGTCTAATTCATTCTTGTTTACGAAAAATGCACAAAGAGGACCAAAAAACGAAAATCGAGAAAAAATATATTTAAAATTTCTTTCTGACTCAAAATCACTAAGAGTCCCGAAAAAAGATTGAAAATCATGCAACTATAAAATTTCTCTCTTTTTTTAGGGGTAACTGAAATAAAAATAAAAAAATTATATTCAACCAAAAATGATATATAATTCTCTGGTATATAGAAAAACATTGTATTCTATGAAATTTCATGCCAATATAATATAAACTTTTACTGTAAGTACAATTTCAGGGGTAACTAACTATGTTATGTGTCAAAGAATTATTTCTCAAAAAAAATTACGAAATAATGAAAATATATTCATTATTTCAAATACGAGCTGTTAAAACTACAAACATTTTGGATGGATAGGTTGACTGTTCTTTTTATATACGAAATAATGACAATTGTGAAATTGAATTGAAATTGCAGTGGCAGTCCCACAAGGGAACACACGTAGGCCAAGCATTGGCCCTTTGTGATACCACACAATGAAGATTGATTCTACAGTGTGAGTCCTAAATTTTGCCTAACTCAAATGTATTTAGAGTAGGGATCTTTAACGAGTATCTGACATCGTACAGGCTCGGGACCGACGGTTTAACGTCCTTCTCCGAGGGACGACGTGCTCAGATTTATTCACCTCCCGCGTGAATAAATCGAGGGCCAGGTGAGGATTGAACCCCGGTCCTATCAGTTCAGAGGTGAGCACGTAACCACTGAGCTAGCGTGGCCCCCATTGAATCATCTTATAAGGGCAATAAAAATAAATTTAAAAATCTTCTAAAGGGAAAAACATATTGAACAACAAAAAATTCAGAAATTCTTATTGAATCACTTATTAAATGACGAGTCGAAAATTTGCGATTTTCGCAGCGTAAGTGATATATACCTATTTGGTAAGGTTTTTTTTAAGTGCTAGGTCATTGAAATGAACTTCTCCTTATTAGGCCAACGTTTTAATATATTTATACATCATCATCATCAGGGCTACAAAACAAGAAATATTATTTCCAACAACTATATACAAGTTCAATATGAACTGCTATGCTAACAATAAAAAACTTAAAAATACTTGTATTTGTTAATGATGTATAAATTCATCAAAACGTAATAAGGAGAAGTTCATTTCCTTAAAGTCCTGAGAAAAACTTAACCAAATTTTGTGTTGAATGAAAAAGTCAAAAACAATTTGATAATTTATATATATATATATATATATGAATATCAATGATCAAACCACAACTATCGGGTTTTTGACTCTGACGAAGACCACTTGTTACTGTTGAAAGATCTTAGTCTTGTTTTCCCATTTCAATTTGTGGCTTGATCATTAATTGTTATTTCACGTGTTTATGTGAAATCTTTATATATATATATATAAAAGCAACAATAAATTATCGACCGTGGGACAGATATATAACTTACAAAATATAAATCCGTATGCGGTCAATTTCTTTCACTTCCAATACAAAGGATATTAAGAAATTAAATACGTACATATTTATAACACCAACAAATGAAGTATATTATGGAAAATTATTTAATTAATGTATTAATTATTAATTAATAAATAAATAAATTAATTTTTCATAATGCAGTTATTTTGTTTGCGATAAAAATATATACGTATTTAATTTCTTAATTTTCTTTGTATTGTAGGCCTTGAGGAAGATTTCGAATAAAATCGAAACGTCGGTAATGAGAGTTTGATTCGAAGTTGAAGAAAATGACCGCATCCCGATTTACCTTTTTTAGTTATAAATATATATATAACAAACACTTTTTCTTTTTCTCGGAGTTTGGTCAGGGTAAATATATGGAATCACCTTTTTGCCAACGTTTCGTCTTTATTTCAAGACATCCTCAGGGCTAAAAACTAACAAAAAAACAATAAACAATGGACATTGTTGCAAACCAGTGCACTTGGTTTCCCTCTCTTATCGCTCCTGAAGACTGTTCAAACCGAGGGTTGGAGACTGTAAGTGTGTTCTTTTGATTTCTCTATGTTTCTTTGCCTATATTGAACTATATTTATCCGTTTTGGATCGTGTTTCCAACGAAAAAGCATATATATATATATATATATATATATATATATATATATATATATATAATAAAAGAGATAGAGCATCGGGATGCGGTCAGTTTCTGCAAATTCAGAATACACTTTTATTGCGAACGTTTTGATCTTTATTCAATACCTTTTTCACAGGCCTACAAAAGAGAGGAAAAAATAATAAATTATCATACATAGATTCAATATAACAAACAAAATGAAAAGAAGTACATCATATGCAATTTCTTATCTTAATCTGTAATCTTGAAATTTTAAATTAAAATAAAATTAAACCACATATTTGGAAAAAATACATAAAAGTTATAAAAGAGTAGGAGTGTATAGATTTGTACAAACTATTATATAGTTTGTATATATATATATAAGTCTTCGTCTTCGACGAAGACCGCTTGTTACGGTTGGAAGATCTTAGTCTTGTTTTCCAATTTCGTATTGTGGTTTGATCATTTAAACAATTATATATGTATAAGTGAATTAAAATTGAACATTAGTATCAATTAAATACTATAGTATTGTAAAGAATTATTAAAGATATACGTTTACACTGGTGACATACGTGGTGAGCTGTACGGACGGACGTGTCTGGTGACATACGTGGTGAGCTGTACGGACGGACGTGTCTGGTGACATACGTGTGAGCTGTACGGACGGACGTGTCTGGTGACATACGTGGTGAGCTGTACGGACGGACGTGTCTGGTGACATATGTGGTGAGCTGTACGGACGGACGTGTCTGGTGACATACGTGGTGAGCTGTACGGACGGACGTGTCTCGTGACATATGTGGTGAGCTGTACGGAGGACGTGTCTGGTGACATACGTGGTGAGCTGTACGGACGTGACGTGTGAACTAGTGTTTGACATACTGTGGATTGACGTTCGATTATTACAGTCGTGTCTGGTGACATACGTGGTGAGCTATATAGACGTGTCTGGTGACATACGTGGTGCAAGCTGTCACAATTGACATCAGAGACGTGTCTGGTGACATACGTGGTGAGCTGTACAGACGGACGTGTCTGGTGACAGGATTGAAGCTACAGACGGGACTATGTTGACATATGCACGATTGTCACAGAAGACAAGTCAGTTGCTTTATGACATTATAATGACGTCCTCTCAGCCTCAAAAACTTTCTCCACACACCATTATCTTTACATCTTGCCTTGTGTCTTCAAGTCCTTTACACAAGGGACAGCTCGTTACTTTCAAGTAGGTAAGTCAACTACTCAACTCCGTCCACTTCTCATCAAATCCAAGTATTCAACCATTTTTTTTTCTTTTTTTATGATGCTTTAATTGGTACGACTAATTTTTACTTCAACAGTTTCTCCTTACCTCTGATACTCAAGTATAAATTAGCTCCTTTCATTGAATAACGTTTAGTAAATACAATTCCATTCCTGTAACCAAGTACCTGCTTTTCGTTTTGAAAAAAAGTAAGGACATCCTGCTCTCTACTGTCTAATTTTAAAATATATTTTTTGCTATGTTGGTAATTTTGTCACGATCTTGCGCGATCTTTTTTCATTTTTCTATTATCACTGTATAATAGTGTAGAAGGCTTCAGCTACTCAAAAGAACTATTTCTGCCCGACGACGATGAATGTCGAAATATCGTAGTCTTTAGTGTGTGTTTTTATCTGTGTTTCTCTTTTCTTTGTGAACTATATATCTATATATATATATATATTAGGGAAGGTTGGTAGCAATCCTTCTTGCAAACAGGTTTCTAAAAATTTAATGCCAATTTCATGCTTGGTTACCTTTTTTGAGAGTTTCTCTAATGTCCTACAGGCTCTTCTCAGTTCCTCGGGGAATAAAAAAATCAACTGACCCAACTTTCCTTTTCATAACTACTCATTTTAACACTATATACATACATATATATATATATATATTATATATATTATATATACTTCGAATAAAATGAAAGGTCCGTGTGGACAATAAACACTTTAACACATAGAAAAGAACACAGAAAGACACTACAGAACTCACTTTGATATTTCGACATCCGTCGTCATCGGGAAGAAGTGCGAAGTACTCGCGTTGAGAAGCAAACTGCTACTGGCCACCAGAGTAACTCGTGGAACCACCGCAATGCTGCTCCCCAGCGGAGTAAAGGAAAAATAGAAATCCCTCCAATATTTATTTAGAAAACAAGATAAAAAATATAAAATATATATATATATATAAAATACGAAATAATAATAATAAAAAATAAATAATAAAATAATAATAATAATAAAATAATAATAATAATAAAATAATAATAATAATAATAAAATAATAATAATAATAATAAAATAAAAAATAATTAACGGTACAGGTTGAGACCAGGAGGAGAACGAACCCCAAGGAGGCATATGAATGCCTCTTCGGAAGCTCTAAGGGTGACATGGGAATTAGACTCGGGGATTTGTTTGAGGATTTGTACCCTGAAACAATCATTGAAAGGGAAGTCATGGGAATTAGCATGGATAGCTATGGGTAGGTCTCTGCGCTGACCAACGGACGCCCTGTGATTGTTCATACGCAGGCTCAGCTTATGAACAATCACAGGGCGTCCGTTGGTCAGCGCAGAGACCTACCCATAGCTATCCATGTTAATTCCCATGACCTCCCTTTCAATGATTGTTTCAGGGTACAAATCCTCAAACAAATCCCCGAGTCTAATTCCCATGTCACCCTTAGAGCTTCCGAAGAGGCATTCATATGCCTCCTTGGGGTTCGTTCTCCTCCTGGTCTCAACCTGTACCGTTAATTATTTTTTTTTATTTTATTATATTTTATTATTATTTTATTATTATTAATTATATTATTTTATTATTTATTATTATTATTATTATTAATTTATTATTTACTTTTTATTATTATTATTTCGTATTTTATATATATATATAATATATAATATATATATATTTTATATTTTTTATCTTGTTTTCTAAATAAATATTGGAGGGATTTCTATTTTTCCTTTACTCCGCTGGGGAGCAGCATTGCGGTGGTTCCACGAGTTACTCTGGTGGCCAGTAGCAGTTTGCTTCTCAACGCGAGTACTTCGCACTTCTTCCCGATGACGACGGATGTCGAAATATCAAAGTGAGTTCTGTAGTGTCTTTCTGTGTTCTTTTCTATGTGTTAAAGTGTATATATATATATATATATATATTATATATATATAAAATAAATTCAATAGAAGGAAACACACAGAAAGACACAGACATAACTCACATCGAAATATCGATGTGAGTTATGTCTGTGTCTTTCTGTGTGTTTCCTTCGTTTTGAATTTATTTTATTAAAAAAGTCCGTTGGACCGTTTCTTTTATGTATATATATATATATATATATATATATATATATATATATATATATATATTGTTCAAATGTACCGCAGCTTCGGCATTAACGAGTTTCAAACTAAGCTGTTCGAGTCTCCTGACAGTCTTACGAATACAGGGTGGTAATTCCCAAATAAGTTGTCCAAAGGACATTGAGACCCTTTTTTGAAACACTTTAATAGATATGAACAATTTTAATACAATTGAAAACTATCATCACATGTAAAGAATATAACATAACTTACAAGACCATTGTATACTAGCTTTAGACTATTCTATAGTCATCATCAGGTTGGGTCTTACATTTTTCAAATTTGGAAATTTTAAAATTTTTTTTAAAAAACAATGAAACAATTTAAACAATTTTGAAATAAACTAATGATAATAAATTTATATTGATATAAACTGAGTTGGGTTTTTGACTCTGACGAAGACCGCTTCTTACGGTTGAAAGATCTTAGTCTTGTTTTCCCATTTCTTATTGTGGTTTGATCATATATTATATATATATATATAAAGTTATTAACATAGTCAACGTCCAAACCACAGTGAGAAATCAGAAAAGCGACTAATATCTTTAAACCAAACAAGTGGCCTTCGTCAGAGTTTTCAGAGTATCAGTTGGACTCTAGTGAACACAGCTTGTTTTGGATGAAATATCTTCATCATTTTCCTGATTTCATACTGTGGTTTATACGTTTATATATATCTATATACCATAATAGAAAAACACATGTTTCAACTTAATGCTATAAATGGTTTTTAGAAATTATTGAAGCCCTTGTGACACAAATCAAACCAACCCTAATTGTATAAGTCAGTTTTTCAAGTCTATTTCAGGAGACACATCCTGAAGGGATGTTTACTCTTTATTCATCTTTACCCTTTTTAGTCATCTGTTAGATGATTTTATAAAAGTATGTAGTCTAAATATAAAAAAAGGCTAGCTCCATAACGGTAAAGCATGGTAACCACGTGCCATCTAGTATATTACGTAAACAAATCATAATTTGAATTGGTATGTTTTAAATGTCTCTTCTTTTAGGTAGCCACAAGTCTTGTAATCTGTATACATCTATTCAAGATTAGAACTTGGTCCCCCAGACACACATAGATATATGCGCACACACACACACATACACACACACACACACACACACACATATATATATATATATATATATATATACATATACATATATATATATATACACAACACGCGCGCCCGCACGCACACACACACAAACACACACACACAACACGCACACACACAAACTCACACACAAACACGCACACACAAACACACAAAAACAACACACACACACTCACACTCACCTCCCAGTATAAATCTACTATTCATATCACTTCATGCATTCTTTAGTAACGACATGTCAAAATAAAATCAAGCTAAGTATGACTTTAGCTATATAACAAACTACCTTTCAATGAATGTAATTACTGTATTTGATATTCGTTATGCATTTATTAATAGACACATTTGTATTTGAACTACCTTTGAATGGATGCAAAACTCAAGCATCCTTTAAATTGTTTAGATATATGGTATATATATTATGCATTAAATTACACAGCAGCCAATGCGTTAACGACTTTAAAGCTGGTCTGCTCCAATTTACGAATAACATTGTATTACGAACAGATGTTCGTATATTGCAGCAGATCAGCATTAAAGTCATTAACACATAGGTTGCTGTGTATTTTAATAAAACTTGTTTACGTGAGGATTTTCTGCCATCATATATATATATATATATATATATATATATATATATATATATATATATATATATATCATTAAATAGCTTGCCAACTTAGAGTCTAGTATGATTCTTACGTACATTCTCGAGTTTTCTTATATTATTCCTCCATCTTTCCGGTGCCATATAAATCAACTCACCGAATGATTCACAATACCAACAACAAATATCCGATATTAAAAGTTATTTAATGATATATATGTATAAAAGAATGTCTGCTCCCAAAGTATATCAATATATATATATATATATATATATATATATATACCACTTGCGGTTGCGTCTACAACGTGCTTGGTCTCCCTTTCTCTTTTCTCCTGAAGACGGATTACACCAAAAATTTGAGTCTGTAAGTTTGTCTCCTTACTCTGTGTGTTACTCTTCTTGAATTTTGAACTCGTATTGTGTCCAGTTTGGATCGTGTTTCGTTTAATTAAGTGGAGATATATATATATATATATATATATATATATATACGAGTTCGAGATTAACAAAGAGCAACACACAAAGTAGGGAAACACACTTACAGACTCAAATTTTCGGGTAATCCGTCTTCAGGAGAAAAGAGAATGGGAGACCAAGCACGTTGTAGGCGCAACGGCAAGTAACCGTTAACGGGTTACTTGCCGTTGCGCCTACAACGTGCTTGGTCTCCCATTCTCTTTTCTCCTGAAGACGGATTACCCGAAAATTTGAGTCTGTAAGTGTGTTTCCCTACTTTGTGTGTTGCTCTTTGTTAATCTCGAACTCGTATTGTGTCCAGTTTGGATCGTATTTCGTTTTATCAGTGAAATATATATATATATATATATATATATATATATATATATATATATATATGTCAATGATCAAACCACAATAAGAATATGGGAAAACAAGACTAAGATCTTTCAACCGCAACAAGCGGTCTCCTTCAGAGTCAAAAACTCAACCAAGTTGTTGGGTGTTTTGGGTGAATATATAACTTAAGCTATACATTTCATTGAATGAATACAAGACTGAAGATGAACCTTTCATGAATGAATGCCCAATTGAAGATTAACCTTTTATTGCATAAATACCTAACTGATGCTGATCAGTACGTACGAATACAAGGGGGACTGTTAGATATTTGTGAAATACAAGCAAGGCAGGCTTTTGTTGACTGGGCGTGCTGTGGCAGAGGTTGGTGCTTTCTGATTGATGATGACTCATCCCCTTGTCTCTTCAGTGTCAAGGTCAACCCACTGATCCCATTCTTCCTCAATCGTCCCACTTTTTTCTCTCCCCCCCCCCCCCCCCAATCCCACATCATTTTCTGCATTTCATGACAAAACTCCCCCCCCCCCACCCCCCCCCCCCGTCACCACCCCAATTTCACATTTGTGCAGAGGTTGTCGGCTTGTGCAAATAGACCCGCCTGTCATAAAGACCGTGGCGTGTCATGCAGGCACGTCTGTCTCCTCTAACAAAGCCCCCCTTCACTGTCATATCCTTTACAACATTTTTGCCCTTCTTCCAGATGTTCTTAATATAATATAAAATAGATTATTTCTTTTAAACTAGCATTCTTTAAAGCAAAAAAAAGTACGGCCTTTATTTTACACGTAACGGGGTTTTTTTTTTTCAGCCATATATTTCATCTAGCTATGCAGGTGTTTACAATTTCAAATTAACACCCACTCTAATATTTTCGGTTTTAAGCCTCATCAGGAGAGAGTTTTCAATTCGGCTTCAAACAATTTCTGTAAAATCCGTATACTTGAAAGAAAAAACAAAAACTTTTTTAATTCAATTGGAATTTTACCTTTACTGCAGGTTTGGTTTGGTACTTAGATTGTCAGGTACCTTGGCAGGTACTAGTTGATAACATTGTGCCTGCGAAGGTACAATATGCATGCACATATGACAGGTAAACTGTCAAATGTCCATGCCTAATATTCTTTTGTATAATATAATATCATGTACCATGTCAGGTTCTCATACTTAAGATGAGGAAGGCTCTCAGGTACTAGTATATAATATTACACATAAACGTCAGTTATGTGTACTCAAGATTAATGTAATCTGTCAGGTACTTATGCAGTTTAGAATAAACTTGCCAGGTACACATAATTAACTTCGATATAGACAAAAAAACATAGATAAAACAGTGTCTAATTTTCGGTTTGAACCGTCCTATAGGAGAGATAAGAGAAAGATACCGAACATTCTCGTGAAGAGACAGTTAGAGACCAAGAATGTTAGCTGTGCTCATTCTTTTTTTTTACTTTAGTATAATTAAAGTATAGTGATCGTGAAGAAATTCGATCTCGATATTCTGATAGAATTGCATGGTTTGAGGTCCCAGAAGTCGTTTTATAAAGTTTTTTTTTTTGATGATATCTGTTATGTGTGGGTGGATGGGTGGGTGAATATGTATCCAAAGTTCGTGAACACCCTGCCGTCCAGAATCTTTGATTGATCAAATTGATATTTTACTCTAAATAGGCGTCTTAGTGTAGATGAACCTTATTGTTTGGGAACAATTACGCATGATGGGAAAGTCACTTTTTTTTGCCAAAACCTTGATTTTAGGCTACTTGTTTTTTCTCCTAAACTACTAATTCTAAAGTTTTGAAAATTTGGCATTATTTTTAAGGTTGTAATAGCAATAAACGGAAAATATATTCACATTTTTAAAACAATGGGAAATATTTTTTTTTCAGTAAAATTAAAAATTTTGACTTTCTAAATCTAATTATTGAGTTATTAGTAATTAATTATTAGATTCACTTTTGACAATCTAAAAGCTTGTCAAATAAAAGCTTATAAACATTTAACTAAAAGTTTAAATAATTTAAAACTTTTAAATAAAACTTATTTTAAAGTCATTAATTATTAGATTGACTTTTGACAATTTAAAAACTTGTTTGACGGAAAAAATGAAACTACTCGTATACCAAAAAATAGAACATTCTGTGGATTATGAGATGAGATAATTTTTTTGAAAATTATATTAAACAAAACGGCGTTAGAATACAGTTTCTGTTTTCAGAAAATGTTTTTTTGACAATAAACGGAAAATATATTCACATTTTTAAAACAATGGGAAATATTTTTTTTTTTCAATAAAATGTAAAAATTTTTACTTAAAATTCAATCAGAAAGCGTGTATGAGCGATACAAGCCATACCTTTGACGAATCAAAATGAAACTATACCAAAAAATCTGGAGTGGCCTACACTCTACTTTACTATAAGTAACTTAATGTCAAATTTCTTGAGTATATAAAACATAACGTCTCATTTAAGCATAACGTAAACATCTAAATGGGATATAATTATTAGTCTTTCATTCGTGAGGTAGTACAGATAGTGATTGAAGGACATATCAATTTATAAGCTTATTTTTGTACATCACAAATAATTTATTATTAGCAAATAATTTCATTAGTATAACTACAGCAGTAATAACATTTTTGAAAAACCAAAGTGAACATTTCTTGAAACGAAATAGTATCCTACAAGAGAACATGGCTATTGTTCAAATAGCCAGTAGATTTCTTACATCGTTTACTTTACATCCTTCTACATTGAATATTAATGTAAAATTTTCAAATTTGAAACAGTAAAATACTCTTTTTTTCTCTGAAAAACTTCTTAAACAGCGAAGAAAATGTTGTTTTAAGGTGATTTGTTAATTAAAGATGTACGATAATTACAGTTATTAATCTCTAAACGAAAGATTTCAATTTTGAATTATCTTTTACATTTTTGGTTTTTAACAGAATTATTATACTGGGAATTTTATGGCTTCTTAGTATTTAATAAGATCATTTTCCTTCCCCTTTGTCAAATAACATATATACGAATTTTTTTTTAATGAGTGTTATCATTTACCTCCACAATATTATTCCTCTTACATCTCTTATAAGTCAATAATATATTTTCATTTTTCCATTAGAAACATCAATTTTATCTCAGTGGATTCGCTCAAAAAATTTCTAAGTCAATGTAAACAATGTAAAAAAATACAAAAAATTCGACAAGTATAGCAGGTGATCTCTTAGTCTAGAATAAACAAACAGTTTTTATATCGTTATTGCTGTTTCCCGTAATTGAAACTTCAAGAATTTTAAGAAACTTAAAGATTTTTTTTTTATGAATTGCTAATTCTTTGTTCCATTTTTGGTCAAATTTTCATTTTTTTTTAATGAGCCGTTTAGCGTCAAAAAATCATTTTCTGAAAACACAAATCGTACTGTAACGCCCCTTTAGCGAAAGTAATTTCAAAAAAAAATATCTCAACTTATTTGCCATATAATGTTCTATTTGTAGGCATAGTTTCATTCTTGTCCGTCAAACAGTATGGCTTGTATCGCTCTCACAAGGTTTGAGATTGAATTATAAGTCAAAATTTTACATTTTATTGAAAAAAAAAATATTTCCTGTTGTCTTAAAATTCTGAATATATTTTTCGTTTGTTGCAATTGTAACTTCAAAGATAATGTCAAAATTTCAAAACTCTAGGGTTATCAGTTTAGGAGAAATAAATGTTTTAAAAAAAACGGTTTTTGGCAAAAAAAGTGACTTTCGCATCATGCATAATTCTTCCCAAACAATAGGGATCATCGTCTAAATGGGGCGCATTTTTGTGTAAAATATCAACTTGATCCATCAAAGATTCTGGACCGTAGCGTGGTAACAAGCAATGCTAACACACGCACCCACCCACGCACCCACCCACCCACCCACCCACCCACCCACCCACCCACCCACCCACCCACCCACACACACACACACACACAGACATCATCGTAAAAACGTCATAAAACGACTTCTGGTACCTCAAAACATGTAATTCCGTCAAAATCTCGAGATCGAATTTTTTCACGATCACTATACTTTACTTATAGTAAAGTAAAAATACAAAAAATTCGACAAGTATAGCAGGTGATCTCTTAGTCTAGGATAAACAAAGAGTTTTTATATCGTTATTGCTCTTTTCCGTAATTGAAACTTAATGATTTTTTTTTTATGAATTGCTAATTTTTTGTTCCATTTTTGGTCAAATTTTCATAATTTTTTAACGAGCCGTTTAGCGTCAAAAAAACATTTTCTGAAAACACAAATCGTACTCTAACGCCCATTTAGCGAATGTAATTTTAGAAAAAAATATCTCAACTCATTGTCCATATAATGTTCTATTTATAGGCATAGTTTCATTCTTGTCCGTCAAACAGTATGGCTTGTATCGCTCTCACAAGGTTTGAGATTGATTTATAAGTAAAAATTTGTACATTTTATTGAAAAAAAAATATTTCCTGTTGATATAAAATTTTGAATATATTTTTCGTTTGTTCCATTTGTAACCTCAAAGATAATGTCAAAATCTCAAAACTCTAGGGTTAGTAGTTTAGGAGAAATAAATGTTTAAAAAAAAACGGTTTTTTGCCAAAAAAGTGACTTTCCCATCATGTATAATTCTTCCCAAACAATAGGGATCTTCGTCTAAATGGGGCCCATTTTTGTGTAAAATATCAACTTGATCCATCAAAGATTCTGTACCGTAGCGTGGTAACAAGCAATGCTAACACACGCACCCACCCACGCACCCACCCACCCACCCACCCACCCACCCACCCACCCACCCACCCACCCACACACACACAGACATCATCGTAAAAACTTCATAAAACGACTTCTGGGACCTCAAAACATGTAATTCCGTCAAAATCTCGAGATCGAATTTTTTCACGATCACTATACTTTACTTATAGTAAAGTAAAAATAGAACATTCTGTGGAATATGAGACGAGATAATTTTTTTTGAAAATTATATTAACCAAAACGGCGTTAGAATACATTTTCTGTTTTCAGAAAATGTTTTTTTGACAATAAACGGCTCATTAAAAAAAAACCATGAAATTTGCTAAAAAAAATGGAAAAGAAAATTAACAATTTTTAAAAAATAAATTCATGAAATTTCAATTACGATAAAGAGAGCAATAAAGCTATTAAAACTGAATATTGATCCTGGTCTAATGGGAATTACTACGTAAAATACTACGTATATTTACGTCTTCATCAGGGCTGCAACATATTTCTACATTAAGCACTACTTGTTTACAATTTAAATTTTAATAAAGTATGAAGAACGCTTGTTAATATCATTAGTTGTGCAATCCGTTTTGTGTGCATTAGTTGTGCAGAGTTGTTTTCACTGGACCAACCCGTCAGTACCACATGTCTTCCTGATGATGAACACAAAGTGTTCGAAACGCGATGAATAAAACTTCATTTGTGTGGTGACTTTTGTTGGTTTATCCATTTTACCTTAGAATGCTTGTTATTACCATAAATTACATATTTTTAAAAATTCAATTAAAAAATAGTATTACTTATTGTATAAATATATTGTGGCCCTGAAAATGACGTAAACATGCATTGAAACGTTGGAATACAGAAGTTTATTTGAACCTGACTAATATTCTCCAAATTCAAAATTAAACGATTATGGATGGTAGCTTTCATTGTTAAATTATAATAATTTTTTTCAAATTTGTCTTTGAAATGACTATTTGAATTCATACAATTAATAAAAAATAAATAAATAATAAATTAGGGAAATAAAGGAGTGATTTAATACCGTAATATATATGGTTTGTTCGTTTTTTTGTATTTTAGTTATTTTTGCGTTGAATGTATGAACAGAGTGCGATCTTCTTGAGCAGTAGAAGAGAGAGAGAGAGAGAGTGTGTGTGTGACAAGGAAAGAGAATGACTTGCGTGTCGATGTACCTTGAAATAATGATATCAGGCAATTCAGACGCCTTGATGACTGAGCACAAACACGGACCAGCGTCCTGCAACGGACCCATTAGTCATCCATCCACCAATGAGTAGGGATTTACAACTTACAAGCAAAACCTTGTTTCAAATCAACTCAATTAAGACGGCTGATTTATATAAGGTAGTTAATTCGGAAAGAAAAAAAAAAATGCTATACACGTGGGCAGAGTGGTCCAGTTTTAGATAGCTTTGGTGGATGTTTCGACAGTTTCCTCTCGAGTTGCTTTATATTAACTAGAAAGGTCACCGGAAGAAAAATATCTTGTCTTTAAAAATCAAAACTGTCACTGTGTTTGCTTTAAAACTCAAATGGCTATTCTAATTTAAAATCTTTTTTTCCTTTTGAATTATAAATGCTATTTATCGAAATAACATTTCACTGGAAAAAAAACGATATATTGAAAACTTCAATAGTTCTATATTTTGATTTGTTTATTTTGTTTTTTTAGCATCTTTAGTAGTTCAAACATAAACAAGATGTTATCAACCTTTATGTACACGAGCAATGCTATGTATTCACAAAGGACATATCAGTAGATGGACACACACACACACACACACACACACACACATACCGTCTTTTCCCCAAAATAAGACACTGTCTTCCTTTCTTTTTAGGCACAAAATACGTACTAGAACTTATTTGGGGGGGGGGGGGGGAGGCTTCAAGTAGATAAGTAGAAATATATATTTTTGTTTAATAATAATTTATATACGTAAATTTAAATTTATTCAATTACAGTCATGTCATCTTCATCTGGAATATATTAATAAATTATTAAATTTGTTATAACGTTCTGATTTTCCTCTAAGTTCATTTTCTGTAGAAGCATTGGTCGGAATCTCTCATGTCTTGCAATATAGCTATAATTTTTTAACGAATTATATTTTTCGCATTATTTTAACTAGGGTTTATTTTCTTGCGATATCTTATTTTCTGAAAAAGACAGTGAAAACACACACACACACACACACACTCCCCGACAATATAGCATAAATATCATGGAAAACATGGCTATATGAATTAACTGGATCTGGAAATAGCAACTTATGGCCCGTACAGTTAATTATACTATATGCCCTGGAACTGCAAATAATAACTCTTGTTCTGTAACTAGAAATTCCAAATTAAGACCAAGAACTGTAAACAACAACTCATAACTTGAACTGCTCATTATAACCCAGGTCTGGAACTGTAAATTATAAACCATGTCCTGGAAATGGATATACCAATTTATGACCTGGAACTGCAAATGACAATCCATGTTCTGGAACTGGATTATCCAGTTTATGACCTGGAACTGCAAATGACAATCCATGTTCTGGAACTGGATTATCCAATTTATAAACTGGAACTGCAAATAACAATCAATGTTCTGGACTGGATTCTTCAACTTATGACCTGGAACTGCAAATGACAAACCATGTTCTGGAACTGGATTATCCAATTTATGACCTGGAACTGCAAATGACAATCCATGTTCTCGATCTACAGTTATCAACTAATGAACCGAAATGCTAATTATAAACCATGGCCGTGAACTGCAAATGACAAACCATGTTCTGGACTGGATTATCCAATTTATGACCTGGAACTGCAAATGACAATCCATGTTCTTGACTGGATTATCCAATTTATGACCTGGAACTGCAAATGACAATCCATGTTCTGGACGGGATTATCCAATTTATGACCTGGAACTGCAAATGACAATCCATGTTCTGGACTGGATTATCCAATTTATGACCTGGAACTGCAAATAACAATCCATGTTCTCGATTTACAGTTATCAACTAATGAACCGAAATGCTAATTATAAACCATGGCCGCGAACTGCAAATGACAAACCATGTTCTGAAACTAGATGATCTAATTTATGACCTGGAACTATAAATGGCAAACCATTTTCTGGGTCTGCAAATGCTATATGTTCAGCTAATTATTCTCCATGTTATGGAACTACAAATGCCAACTCATGATTTGAACTAGTAATTAGGATATTCATGCCAGTTGGTTTGCATGAACAGTAAAGACGCAACGCAACAAAGCTGTTGATAAAGCAAACAAGTTATAGGACAGTATTTTACGATCTGCTTGCAAACCGTGCCCTTTTGCAATTCACGAGTAATATATTTATAGGTGAGTGAATAAATGATTGAGGGGGGGGGGGCAGGCAGGTCGGAGGAGAGAGAGGGTTTTAGTTATTACGTTGTGGGTATAATGGGACAGTTAGCTGCCGTTGGCAGGAGGAGTAGGCTATGTATTATTCAGAATAGAACAGCAATATACAAGGTCACATATTACTGTCAGCACCAACGACCAACGACCAACGAGAGTTTCCGTGCAATGCTGCACGTTGGAGTCAGGCAGTTCCAAGCCAGAGGCTTTCACCTGCTTGTCTATTAGTACTGCTTTAACTGTGCAGGTCTGTCAGGTAAGTCGGTATGTTAGTTTCTGTCCTGTCTAGGGTGAGTATGTTTCGTGGTCGGATGGTCTTTACAGTCCTAGAGTCTGTTGTGAGTTTGGTGATCCAATTATTCAGAGGAGGATGGGTTCAAGGAAGTTGAGGTAAGAGTGCTCTTACTAGCAGGTTTGGGTGTACGGAAAGTTTTCTGTCTTCATTGATAGTCAGACGCCTAATATAATCTTGTATTGGTTCCATCCTTAGATCACGCTGGATATCAACATTTCTCGCATAAAAAGGAGCATTGGCTATAAGGCGAGCACACTTGTTCTGGACAATCTGGAGTCGTTTTTTATTCGTTATCGCAGAGTTGTACCAGACAGAACACCCATAGGTCATGGTAGTTCTTATAACCGCCTTATAGACGACCTCCTTTACCGCATGAGGAGTATCCCTTGATTTAAGGATGGGATACAGATGACACAACAACGCTGTGCCCAGCTTGTGTTTGGCTGTTAGATGAGATTTGAAGGTTAGTCCGCTGTCCAGAATAACTCCCAGATAGCGGACTTCCCTTGTAAATGGAATGCTGATTCCATCAATGAAGACAGGGGCAGGATGACGGGTCGAACCTTTACTGAATCGGATACATCGGCTTTTACCCGGGTTGATCCGCAGTCGCCAGTCAGAATACCACTCAGTCAACCTATCTATGTAACTTTGCAGCTTCACGATAGTGTGACCGAGGCATGCCGACTTAAAGGCAACCGCAGTATCATCCGCATAAAAGCCAACAAAGGTCAGGATTTTTCTGGATGAGTTGGGATGTAGAACTGGAGGAGGTTTAGGCAGGTCAAAGGTGTAAAGGTTGTATAATAGGGGACCAAGAACGCTTCCCTGAGGTACACCTCTGCACATCTGTCCTGTTGGGGAGTTCCTACTGTTAACTGTTACAAAAAACTGGCGGTATGAGAGGAACGAGCGAATTATTTCGATAAACCAAGGGGGTAAGCTGAAGCAGTGAAGCTTGTGAAGGAGACCCTCATGCCAGACGGAGTCGAAAGCCCTCTCCAGGTCCAGGAACACAGCAACAACTTTTTTTGGGAACTGACCCACAGCAGGTGAGAGCCCTGACTTTATGAACTGAACCATCCTTCTCAACTGGAGAGTCGTTCCATGCTCTGAACGGAACCCGAATTGTTCCGGTTGGGAAGGAAGGTGGGACTTTACTTTCAGCAATATTAACCTCTCATAGATCTTTCCTAAACAGGAGAGGAGACTGATTGGTCGGTAATCGCTTGGGCGATGGCCAGATTTGTGCCCCTTACGAATCATTACAACTTTGGCCATCTTCCAGGCTACTGGGAAGTACCGAAGCCGGAGACAGGAGTTATACAGAGCAAGTAAGACTGCTAGGATTTTCGGAGGCAATTTAGATATTAATCTGTTAGTCATCCCGTCGTGACCTGGGGCACTTTTAATTTTTAAGGTTTTTATTATATGAAGCAGATCGCTAGGAGTAAAGAAGATAATATCTTTATTCGGTTGTTTGGAGATAGCGATGGAAACGTTAGGAATTTGAGCTGGAGGGTGAGGTTTGTAAATTTCTTGTAGGTGCCGGAAAAGAAGATTCGATTTAGAGGAGTCGTCTATGAGAGGCCGATTACCCTCCCGCAATGGGAGTGACTCACTACTCTGACTGGGGCCCTTTTTCAGGCATCTCACTATTCGCCAGGCTCTCACATGACTGGGGTCCTCATCACTGTGAAGAAGTTTGGACCATTTATCACTATTGAAGGACCTGATGAGCGCTCTTATCTCACTTTGAGCTCTGTTAACCATTGATCTAACTCTAGAGCAGCGTGTATTTTGAAATAATTTTCTAAGACGATTTTTTGTTTTAATTTTATCTACAATATGAGGTGGTAACGGGTTGTAGAACGGGATCAAAGGAGAGGTTTTGGAGGCTTGCAGGTGTGCTTGCTTAAGGTGAGAAGTAATAGTGTCAATGTGCTTATCTACATTGAGTGGGGTGGTAAGGTCAGAGGGATGGGGAATGTCCTTGCTCACTATGTACTGAAATAAGTTCCAATCTGTTTTATATTGGATTCTGCAGGGACGATAGTTCATTTTAAAATTATGTAGAGAGAAGAGAACAGGAAGGTGGGGGGAGTCAAGGACGTTGAAAACTTCGGAGGTGACCACATGATTAACGTCACAAGACAGCGAGACATCTAGCACATCAGGCCTGGATCCAGTTTGTCTAGGGATGTGGGTTGGGGTATCTGGGGCATGAATTAGGGTGTTAGTATTAGTGATGTGGGATAGGAGGGTTCGTCCTGAAGAGTTGTCTGTGGTGCAGCCCCATGCCGTGTTTTTGGCATTCAGGTCTCCTCCAATGATGGACGGGTGACCAGAATGCAAGAGTGGATGAAGCTGCGCCACGGACAGAGGGACATGTGGAGGTTTGTACACAGCTGATACCATTAAGGGAATGTTGGAGTTAGGAAAGGTTATTTGTATTGTTGTGTGTTCCAGGGAAGAATCCCCACTCTGCAGTCTGGCATAAGGGATACTGTTCTTGATAAGAATCGCCGTCCCTCCACCAAAAGTGAGACGATCGGTCCTTTCGACTTTATACCCTGGGATCGCAAACCTTAGGTTAGGTTTCAGAAATGTTTCAGCTAATAATATTAAGTCTGGTTTGATGCTGTTAACAAAGTTGACAAATTCTGTTTTTATTCTTCCAATACCGCCAGGGTTGTAAACTAAGTAGGTCAGGTTCGTAACAGCCCTATTTCTGTGATCAGTCATCATAGGGAGAAGCGTCTAAGTTGTCGTCTGATCGTAGCATTTCTGCTAGCATGGTGACTGTCAATTTTGGTCTATTGTCAGGATTTACAATAAATTTGCTTCGGAGCTTTTCCAGCACACCGATTTCTTGGAGACCCGATAGAATTACATTGTCTACAGAGCTTTTGTTTAACAGCGAGTCTCTGTAGGACTTGGTTTGTGGTGGCGGGGTGGGAGCAGGGTAAAGGATGGAGGTGGGACTTGCATTGGGCTTCGAGTGGTTGGAATCTGTATTTGAAGGTTTTTGGAACATGGTACTGTCAGCAGGCTTATGAAATTCTTATATAACCCGTATAATGGGGGGGGGGGATGGTGGGGTGGGGGGTGGGGGTGGGTGGGAAGGGTCTTTGGTAAAGCACGCAGGGGGTGGAAAGCGTATATCAGATTTGCGCATCTTTCCACCCCCCCAAGGGAGTGATGACAAGGCTGACTTCAATTACCTTTGGTCAAACTTCCTCCAGAAAAAAAAACTCCAACTAAAAGTATAACTTGGATCAACAAATAATTCAGTTCTAAAAACAAACCCGGCTTTATAATTAAAACTTGGGCTCTGTTCTTTAATGCATCCAATGAGTTATAAATGCTTATGCTCAGCAGGCCAGTGATCAAACCATAATATGAAATGGGAAAACCAGACTAAGATCATTCAACCATAACAGGCAGTCTTCGTCAGAGTCCTGTTGGGTTTTTAACTCTGACAAAGACCGCTTGTTACGGTTGAAAGATCTTAGTCTTGTTTTCCCATTTTCATATTGTGGTTTTGATCATTGATTGTTATTTCACGTGTTTATCTGAAATCTTTATATATATATATATATGTTTCACGATATATCACAAACACAGGACTAAGGAACAAACACACTTACTGTCTCTAATTTTCGGTTGAACCGTCATCAGAAGAGTTGAGAAAGGGACACCAAGCGCACTTGTCACTTCACCGAAAATTAGAGACAGTAAGTGTGTTTGTTCCTTAGTTCTGTGTTTGTCATTCATCGTGAAATGTTTGTTGTCCTTTTGAATCGTTTTCCTGTTTACAATATATAATTCATTTTGTGGTTTGATCATTGATTGTCATTTCACGTGTTTTTGTGAAAACTTTATATATACATATATATATCAATGATCAAACCACAATAAGAATTGATTGTTGTTTCACGTGTTTATGTGAAATCTTTATATATATATATATATATATATATAAATGAAAAAAGACAAGACAACAAATAGAAGAAACGAGAAAACTTACTGGATCGATATTTCGATGTGAGTTATGTTTGTGTATTTCTGTGTGTTTCCTTCGTTTTGAATTTATTTTATTTAAAAAAGTCCGCGTTACCGTTTCTTTTAATTGTATATATATATATATATATATATATATATATATATATATATATATAAACTAAAATTTATTTAGTGGGGACTCTAATTTTATTTATTTATTTATTTTGGGACTCGGTCAGTTTTTCAGGTGGAAGAACTGACTGAGTCCCGTTGAACTTTAGTTTGTTTCTATTCTACGGTCGATACTTTAGTCAATATATCTGCATATATATATATATATATATATATATTATTTTTCTATGAGTTGTCTGGGGAAAGAAATATGATTCGTTGAAATGCTGACCAATAGGAGAGTAGAATTAGTAGGTCCAATTTCCGAAGAAAGAAATATGATTCGTTGAAATGATGACCAATAGGAGAGTAGAATTAGTAGGTCCATTTCCAGGGAAAGAAATATGATTCGTTTAAATGCTGACCAATAGGAGAGTAGAATGAGTAGCTCCAATAATCTTTTTTCACAGAGGGACTGTGCAACCTCTATATCCATTGGCGGAATAACGAAGGCTTCGCTGAGCAGCGGGCAACTGGGACCGCACGCATGGACCTACTAATTCTACTCTCCTATTGGTCAGCATTTCAACGAATCATATATATATATATATATATAAGTCCTTACAATTTTGAATATATCTGTTGTTCCCGTTTCAATTTTTGTAAATATGAAATCTAATTTAAATTTTAGTACCAAACTGTTATGAAACTAATTTTTTTTTTTTTTTCAGGTTGGTTTGTTCATTTCATAATTCTGATATGAAGTAAGTAACATAGAATTCGTTTTAGTAGATTTAGAACAAATTTAAAGAATTATTTATTAGAAAGGTTAATGCTAGTTCTGAGTATTTCTTTGATGTAGGAACTTTTCACTTGGAATATCATGAGATCTGAGTGCTTTATCGATCAGAGATTCCGTTCAGCCGTCGGTCCCGAGCCTGTACGATGTCAGGTACTCGTTAAAGAACCCTACTCTAAATACTCTTGAGTTAGGCAAAGTGTAGGACTCCCTACATTGGAAGAATCGATCTTCATTCTGTAATATCTCAAAGGGTCAGTGTTCAACCTATGTGTGTTCCCTTGTGCCATTGCAACCAATCTAACCTAAACTCCTTATTGTGATGTGGTTTAGCAAATCATGAAAACTAGCATACTAGCTGACTCATACTGTATTACAATCAGTGTCGTTTTAACTGTAACAAAACGTAATTTGGTATTTCATTATTAATGTAATAGCTATCCCGGCAGACGCTGTACTACCTTAACTATAATATATTCAATTCGAACAGGTTAAACAATCTTTAATGGCTTGTATTCAACTTTATTATAAGTAAACACAATATAAACTCGTTAACAATCAACTGATGTTTTGTTTGAATAGTGAAATACTTTCCTGGCGTTAGGGTTACCGTGATCAGTAAGGCGGTTTCCCCAGGGTGAGACCCGTCCATTGCACTTCGGTTGGGTTGACCCCTTCGAATACCCCAAATTTGGGTATCTCGGGCGTAAAATTTTTAGTTTTAACTATACCAAAAATGGAACACTTTGTTCCATAACCATCCATACCATGGAATGCATAGAAAGTAGATGTTTAGGGTTGAATATTTTACATTAAACAATTTTATTCTTCTAACATATAACATTAACTCATAATAACAATTCCAGTTTTTTTTAATACACTTCTAAATAGCATTTTTATTTGACTATTAGTAATTGGTTTACTTCGGCCCCATTCGGTGAAATTTCGATCACTCTCGTGTTACCATCGGTCTTACTCGGGTAACATCGGTAAAACTCGGGCGTGACATAGACGTAGTCGTAGTTACTAGCCTTTAATGTACAGTAAACCCTCACTTTTCGCGGTTAACGGGGACCGAAGACACTCGCGAAAAGCGAAAATCCGCGAATAATGAACGCGCCTTTATAAAAGCCTCTAAAGCTCAAACAACGACCTTTCCAACAGAGAGAGAATCCTGAACTTACTGAATACTGTACTGTGTTGTAAATAAAAATGAAAAACAAAAAGAAAAAAATAAGAAATATTTAATAAAAAAAATCTTTACAAAAACAAAACTAGTCTTTACCGACTATGTATTGTACAGTAAATAATAATGCAAGTAAATAAAATAAAAAAATTCTTAACTATCCTTTATTTTAATTCATAGATAAAAAAGCCTATTTTTTACTTCTACTTTTATTATTCTCTCGTTACAATTGATTATGTTTTAATATTTTTCATTAATTTTTAGTCCGGATTGAATATTTTTTAATAGCTTTTATTAATCTTTAATTTAATGTTGTAGAATATATTTTGACTCAGCAAGTCACTGGTTGTTTGATATCTTTCTCGATCGTACAAGAAGAATCCTGTATATTTTCTCCTCTAATACTAACTACTGTACTTTTTCATTACGAGTTGTATTTTTTTACGGCAATTTACAGTTGAATATTTTTTTTATATTTTTTAATTTTTAATTGAACATTTGAGGACTCCGCGAAACACTGAACCCGCGAAAACTGAACCGCGAACTAGCGAGGGTTTACTGTATTAGTATTACGGTAAAAATAGTAAACCTTGACTACTTCTGTAGGAAATGTTACCAACTTTGTTATCATGTAAAAAAAAATATATTAAAATAAGTTACCTAATGTCTGTCCAAGTGACTTAACATTGTAGTATTCACTCCTTGTTACAGTGCTGCCAACATACATATAGATTAGAATTCAGGCTTGCTTGACACAGTTTTTGTTTTTTTTTATCATCTTTATTGAAATATACAACTACGCATATGTTACGTAACAAGCATACGTAGTGTTGAGTAAATCAAATAACTTTGACAAACATGAGCAAAGAATGAAACCCACTGGTTTAACTTTTCACTTTGTTTCCTGATTCTAGATCATCATGACAGAAGATCCCTCGGCCATCTTCTCTTAAGTCGTCTTGGGGGATTCCTGAGAAGGTGAGGAAGGAGCAAGATTTTGTACGAGTGAATTTGGGTGAGAGGAAAGTTTGGTCTTACTGACCAACATATAAATCACACTAAATTTATCTTTTTATCGGTATACACTGTTTTATATAATCCTAATTCCACCTAATAATACATTATTATTACCTAATAATACAGTGTTACCAACCCAGGAATAAAAAAATATGCTAATATAAATCAATATATTCATATTACTAATTGAAAATTCATTTTACAAGATAAATAAAATAATTTGAAAAATATACTATTTATATCTTAAAGAACTTACTTTTGTAATTATGTTATTTATTTATTTTGTTCATCTTTTATTCTCTTTAAAAGTGTCTTAGATTTCAATCCATTTATAAAAGTATTAGTTAATTTAATTCTATAAAACAAAATTTCTGGAAGGCTAAAAGCTTAGAAAGGAAAAGAAAGAAGAAAAGAAAGTAAGAAGAGATGAAGGAAAGCGGTTGTGTTTTCAGAAAGGTGCTTTTCTTTATGAATCCCTTGAAAAGAGCTGCTTTTTCCTTTGATAGGCTTATAGGAGAATGTTGGGAAAACATCAAGGTAATCCGGTTATGCTCATTAAGTATTGAATACCCAATCGAGTTCTACTTCTTTTAAGTCAATTTCGTCCACTCTCCCAATGCCTCTCACTCTCTCTCTCTCTCTCTCTCTCTCTCTCTCTCTCTCTCTCTCTCTCTGTCTTTTATCGGCTTCAACTCTTCTTCATTATTAGTTTCTTTATATTTATTATATATATATATATATAATATATAAAGATTTCACATAAACACATGAAATAACAATCAATGATCAAACCACAATAAGAAAATGGAAAAACAAGACTAAGATCTTTCAACCGTAACAAGCGGTCTTCGTCAGAGTCAAAAACCCAACAGTTGGGTTTTTGACTCTGATGAAGACAGCTTGTTTACAGTTGAAAGATCTTAGTCTTCTTTTCCCATTTTCTTATTGTGGTTTGATCATATATATATATATATATATATATATATATATATATATATACTTTTTTTCGTTGGAAATACGATCCAAAACGGACAAATATAGTTCAATATAAACAAAAAAACATAGAGAAATCAAAAGAACACACTTACAGTCTCTAATTTTCGGTTTAATTTGCACTAATTTGCTCTAATTTGCACCATATTGAAAATTAATTAAAAATATTACTCTTGAGTTTTATTTTTAATTAGTCATTTTAAAACAATGACTAATCTTAATTAGTAATCATCGTAATTTGTTTTCTATTTTTTCAAGATCTGGTAAAATGAATAATTTTTTTGTTATAATTAGTAAAATAGAGATAACTGCATTAAAACGAATCATTGAATGAAATTGTTTGTTAATTAACTTAATTAACAAATGTATTAACTTAATAATACATTTACTTATATCAAAGTTACTTAGCATACCGACCGAAATTTTTTAAAATATAAAATACGAGGGCTATTCACAAAGTAGATTACGTTTTGGAATTAAAAAAAAACTATGTACAGGAAAATTTTTTTATTATATACATTTGAAAGAGCAGCTAAAATACTTATTTTTCTACATAATCGCTAAACAAGTTAAGACATTTATCGTAGCGATGAACGAGCTTGGAAATTCCTTCCTCATAGAAATCCGCCGCCTGAGTGTTGAGCCAGTCAGTCACGGCCGCGCGGAGAGAGTCGTCGTCAACGACCCAAGTCTCGTCTCCCGTTACGATTCGATCAAGGAATGAATCACCGTGGTACTCGTAGGCATCCAAAAATGACGTTTGTCGTTTGTCCAAAAAATGACAAAGAGACAGCCATTCGCTGACCCTTGTGATGGTCTGTCAGAAGTTTTGGTACCCACCTGGCACAAAAACTTACGGTAACCTAACTTTTGAGAAACAATCTCGTACAACAAAGTGCGTGAAATTTGTGGAAAACTGAAGGAAAGTTCGGTTATGGTGAAACGACGGTTTTCTCTAATTTTTTCATTGATCTTTCCCACCAGTTCATCGGTCACAATGCTTGCCCGCCCACTCTTCTCTTCATCGTGAACATTACTTCGTCCATTCTTGAAACGTTTGTACCATTGGTGAACAACACATTCACTGATCCCGTTGTTCCCGTAAACTTCACACAGTTGGCGATAAATTTCTATGGGTTAAAGTTTTTTTGCCCACAAAAACCTTATTACTGACCGCACCTCACAACTGGCGGGGTTTTCAATGGCGGCGCACATTACAAAAGCCTGCAGCAACGGAAAGAGTGACACTTCTCCCTTTTCCCTTGCACGGTTGGATGCCGACTGAGCTGGCGAATACTCACACACCAAGATGACCGCGATAGCTGCGCCCCTTGCAACGCTAGACAAAAACGTAATGTACTTTGTGAATAGCCCTCGTATATTGTTATCAACCGACCTGAAAAGTGAATTACTAAATTTTACTAATGTATACATTATTTGACTAGTTTTTCTTTTATTACACAATCATCTATTTAAAATTATGTTGATTTAAAATTAATATCAACTATATAGGTTTATGTTTACTTGAATACAACTCACCCAAATTTATAGGTTTATTTAGTTAATTATTATTTCTTGTCAATGGTGCATACACTGACTTAATTACGAGCCAAATCCCTTTTCTACTTTTCATCATGGCGTCATTATTATATCTGTAAGCGTCGGTTTTATTAATCAAAGTTTAGAAAAAATTTGTTGCATATAGCAGTTTAAAAGTGATTAAATTAATTAGATTTTTAAATGATACACATGTTGAAAATTATTTTCGTGTTCAAATAAGTGTTTTAAAAAGCAAATAACATAAGAATCTACGCATCAAAAAGAAAGTTAGTACGATATTAAAAATTATCTTCTATTGTTTTATTTCATTGAGTTAAAATGTAACTATTAAATGATGACAAACAAAAGTAGATTAAGAATAATTACACTGCATTATGTAATGCAAATAAAAAGAAAAGTCATCTTCACTAATTAGCATAATAATTAGTTTATATTAAGAATGCCAGTTAAACTCCTAAAGGTGATTCATTTAAGTTAATATAGAATTAAAGTTTAGTTTGAAAAAAATCCTACAAAAAATAATGCAATGATCTTCCAGTTAATTATTTCTTATCATTTAGAGAATATTATATAATTCTTTGTTTTTGTGAATTAATAACAGGAGGTACAATTCATCTATCATTTTTTAATGCTAGACAAAGAAAGGAAACTAGAAATATTAAAAGTTATATTAATAGAAAGATATAACAGAAACATTAATATAAAAATGTTATAATGACTAATGATTCAGTTTTCAATGCAATTTTAACATTAATAATGTATACATCTTTGCATAAAGTTGTAAAATTATATTTTCAATGTTAACAAAAAATCAATAGCAGAACATAAATATAATTTCTTTGTAATCAATGTTTCAATGTAAACATTTAGATTCTGTTATTTCACAACCATTTTAGTTTTGAACTAATTTTAATAATCTAGCTTAACCTATTTGTTTTTTAATTCCACTTAAATTAAGTTGATTATATCTTACAAATAGTTATATAACAATTATTTGACTCGTTCATCATTTTAATTTAATTATTGGTTCTGAAGTAATTAATTTTAAACATTATTTAAAATGTCAGTGCCTTTTCTGTAGTAATTGCTTCTGTTTCTTATTTATTTCTATTTGTTGTATTTCATTTTATTTAATTTTTAATGAATAGTTCGTTAAGTAATTATATATCTTAGTATCAATAGGTAACTTATTCTCTTCAAAACTGAACCAAATACTTTTAAACCAGATAGAACAAGTAGTAATACAGTGATATCTTTGTTCCTACCATAATTTATTTCAGATTTTTGGTGACAAATGATTTGGGCTAAAACTAAAACTAATTTTCCCACAAGTAATACATAATGGGAAATGGGATAACTGTTCGGTCAGATCACATACAGGTGATCTGTTTTTTAAATATTATTCGAACTCCTATTTTAGGAGTTTGAACACCGAAGAACTACTATATTGTGATATCGTGTTCTTAGGCTACCGAATCTACAATATCAAAGAAAACAACTTATTGTGTAGTTATTTAAGTCAATATAAGTTATATTCATTATTAGAACGAGACTTAGTAACAACTGATTGAATAGTCAATAAGATAATATTTTTATAGACATTCTCAAACAGCCAGATTTTGTGAAACTTACATTTCCGATATCAAAGCAATAAAAATGATATTAGATAAACTGGAATACAGACAAATATACGTGATATTGAACTATAGTTCTATATATAGAACTATAGTACTATACTATATAATATATACTATATGTATAGAACTATAGTAAAAATATATAGGGATTTTTAACTATTTCTATAGATATTGTTGGAGCTAATGAATGTATCTAATTCAGAACAATATTTATTAAAAATGAAACAAAAAATCAATTGGTTGTAAATAAGTTTGATATGATGTTTACTTATAGTAAAGTTGAGTGTAGAGCACTCCAGATTTTTATTTCTTGTCAAGCTATATTGTAACTTAAATTTTCCAGCTATTTTGTTACCTTCCTTCTATATAACGTTTGGTTACGATTTTGTTTTTACTTTGTTTACTCTCTGATGAAATAAATGAATGACCTCAGAGCATTTATTTCTGTTGTTTTTTCTTTTTTCTAGTGGTTTTAAACTTTACTAAACGACCCGTGACCCCTTATGCCACTCAGTGTTAAGAAATTATATGGATAACTATAATAATACATTCACTGAATGTGATTGACTAGATGAACTGTTCTTACTGTTTTTTTGTTATTAAGTCATGAAAACAAAGATTCTTATATGACCTCAAGCTTTTGATATAGTATTCTTAACATGATTCAAGATATATAAACAATAAGTATATTTAAGAAGCAAAAAAATCATTTAAAAGTAAAAAAAAATTATTTTAATACCTAAATAAATAAAACATCAGTTTAAGTTGTATAGACAATCAAGAATTTTTAAAACTAACAAAACCTGTAAATTGAAATATTCCATTTATTTCACCGACATAATACTTTGAACATTAATGAAAGGAATGTCTTTATAATATCACCTTAGAACAATTGTATTTAAGCTGATATTTCTGTTCAAGTTTGTATTCCTAAAATTATTCATTTTAAACCTCTAATATAATATTTTATTATATATACTTATAGAATTTCATATATACGAAGATTCCAATAAGAAATTTTAAATCAAAATGTTTGCTTTCAAAGTATGACTCGAAGTTAAAAAGTGACCGATTTTTGATAAACACATTTTTTTTTACCTATACGTACATTGAGTTAAAAAGCAAAAAAAGTTCACTATTTGAGTGTTTCATTCATTTTAATTTGAATATGTATTTGATTTTACTGTTTATAAGAAAGGTTATAAATAATTAACTGTAAAACAAGAATTAAAACTAAATGTATTTACCATGTCTTCATCATGCAGGGAATAAAGGAGTAAGTCACTCAAAAGAAATGCAATAGCAGTGAGTTTCTGTGATCTCTTATATGTGTCATATTTCTGTGCATCTAGTTGATATATATATAATATATAATATTATATAAAATTTGATAAATATAATTTGGGATAACAAATTAGGGTTTCTATGAGGATATAAGAAGAACATTTATATATATATAGTTCAATATAGAAAAAGAGACATAGAGAAATCAAGAGAACACACTTACACTCTCAAATTTTTGGTTTGAACCGTCTTCAGGAGAGATAAGAGAGGGAAACCAAGCGCACTGGGTCTACAACCGTCTCTGAACCAGTGCGCTTGGTTTCCCTATCTTATCTCTCCTGAAGACGGTTCAAACCTAAAATTACAGACTGTAAGTGTGTTCTCTTGATTTATCTTTGTTTCTTTTTCTATATTGAACTATATTTGTCCGTTTTGAATCGTAATTCCAACTAAAAAGAGTATATATGTATATATATATATAATTTATAGCAACAAAGTAATACGAGTGAAGAATATACAGTAAAGTCATTTTCAGTATTTCGACCCTTTTAACGAAATTATGGCCTCAGGAAGGGAAGGGGTAGACGAAACTTCTTACCTTCGAAGGCGTGACTTCTTACTTTTCAGGATGTGAGAAGACAAAAGTCAATAGTCAAGCATAATATACTTTACAGATCAGGTTTTGTATATATAAAGTTTAAAATAATTGTTAGTATTGGACGGAAAAATGCATAAAAGTTTAAATTCGGAAAAATAAAAGCACTCAGATTTTCAATAATTTCCGTATGTGCTGTGAGAAACACATGTCCATGTGTTTGGTTTGTAACATCGTTTTTGGAGGATCGAAAAAGGTTTCAATATTTAACCATTGAAACTGTAGTTCGAATAGAAGTCATATTTTATGCCACACTATAGTCAAACACTTCTCTTAGTGTGGCTGAAGTCAAATATTGAAATGAGTGTGTCAGTTCTCAAAGTGTTTACTTTGTAATCTAATGTATGCTCCTCATAGACCTGTTCAGTTTAGAACACTAAGCATTATAAATGATAGTCCAACTAAAAATGTTAAACATTCAAACTGAATAAATTTTTCAGATTATGATAAATAATATCTGCATCTGTTTAAGATAAATCAGCAGTGTTTGTTTCCTTTGTTATTTTGGAATTTTATTTAGAAGAAGTTAAATATTGGAAGTTGAAATGAGATACACAGATTACTTTATAATCAGTAATTAATGTAATTTGTTAGAATTTTCAATTATTTAACAATGCCTTGACATAAATAGTTTAACACGAGTATATGAACACGAATGCTTTATAAATGCACAAAAACACATTAGTATAACACGCAATACGATAAAATAAGATTTTATTTTAATAATATTTGATTTTCTCATATATACACTTTAATATAGATGTAGTAGAACGTTCATATACAATAGAAATCGAAAAAAATTTTATTGTGAAAATTTTGCTTTAAGATATAGTATATTCTATATTCACCAAAATTCGTTCATAAAAAGTTTTATTCTATTATTTTTAAAACATATTTCGTAATTGGTTGACAAGATAATACTTTTCCTCCATTAGAGTAATATTGTGATATTTTCATTAATATTTTTATTTAATATATTATCAGTTTTATAATATAATCTGTTGTTATATATATAAATTCTCTTAATAGTTAGTATATATTAAACATATTAGCTAACTAGTTTAATTTATTTATTTTCAAATAGTCTTTGTCAAGAGGGCCAGTGGAAAGAAAGGAGCTTATCTGCTATCTACGGGAAAAGACTAACTAAAGAACAACATAGCAGTGATATTATATCCTTATATTTATATCTTTATTTTTTTTGTAAATTTTCATATTAAATGTCTTTATATATATTTTAAAAAAATTAATAATATATTTAATTTGGGTTAACAAAATAAAAAGTTCACTATTTGATGTTGTTTTCATTTCAATTGTACATGTACATTGATTTTGTTGTTTATGAGAAAGGTTATAAAGAATTAAATATAAGTATATGGACTTTATTTTCTTGTAACATTATTTACTTACAAAAATCTTTTAAAAAGATATTTTGTAAAAGTACGACTGGAAATATCAAGATAAAACAAAACTATCTCTTTCTATCCCATTTCTTGTAGATTTGTGGTTAATCCGCCAGTTAGTGTTTAATCTTACTTTCTCTTATCCAATTAAAATTACTTGAACTCTACATACATTGATTGGAATTATTATAGTATTATCTTTGTTACATTGAAACATAAAATAGGTGACATTTGGTTTGTGTTTGGAGATCTTTGTAAATTGAATAATCAGAAATTAGTTATACGTCATTCTAACCACTGGATGGGCATTGGAAGAAAACAAATATAAAAAAACAAATCAAAGTTTAATCGGAGTATCCATAAAACTGTATTCATAAGGTTAATCAATTATCAAACCACTAGATTTCAAACTACAGAGTCAGTTGGGTTTCTGACTCTGACAAAGAACGCTTGTTACGGTTAAAACATCTTAGTCTTGTTTTCCCATTTCTTATTGTGGTTTGATCATTGATTCATATATATATAATTTATAGCCACAAAGTAATACGAGTTAAGAATAAACAGTAGAAGTAATTTTCAATATTTATACCCTTTTAACAAAATTATGGCCTCAGATAGGGAAGGGGTAGACGAAACTTCTTACCTTCGAAGGGGTGACTTCTTACTTCTCAGGATGTGTGAAGACGAAAGTCAGTAGTCAAGCATAATATACTTTACATATCAGGTTTTGTATATATACAGTTTAAAATAATTGTAGTATGGACGTAAAAATGCATAAACGTTTAAATTCAGAACAATAAAAGCACTCAGGATTTTCAACAATTTCCGTATGTGCTGTGAGAAACACATGTCCATGTGTTTGGATTCTACACATCGTTTTTGGAGGATCGAAAAAGGTTTCAATATTTAACCATTGAAACTAGTAGTTCAAATAGAAGTCATATTTTATGCCACACTTAGTCAAACACTTCTCTTAGTGATGGCTGAAGTCAAAATATTGAAATGAGTTGTGTCAGTTCTGTCTCAAAGTGTTTTACTTTGTAATCTAATGTATGCTCCTCATAGACCTGTTCAGTTAGAACACTAAGCAAAATAAATGATAGTCCAACGAATAATGATAAACATTTAAGTTTGAATAAATTCTCTCACGATTTATTATGAATAATATCTGCATCTGTTTAAGATAAATCAGCAGTGTTTGTTTCCTTTTATTATTTTGGAATTTTATTTAGAAGAAGTTAAATATTGGAAGTTAACATGAGATACTCAATTACTTTATAATCAGTAATTAATGCTCATATGATAGCATTTTCAATTATTTTAACAATGTCTTGTACATAAATACGAGTATATGAACACACATATTCACATACACGGATAAATGCACAAACACACACAACATACAACACGCAAATACGTTAAAATAAAAATTTTATTTTGAATAATATTTGATTTCCTCATATAGATACACTTGTAATATGAGATGTAGTGAACGTTCATACTACAATTAGAAATGAGAAAAAATTTTAATGTGGAATTTTGTTGTAAGATATAGTATATTCTATATTTCACTCAAAATTTCGTTCAATAAAATAGTTTTATTTATTATTTTAAAACATAGTTCTTAGTATGTGGTTGACAAGAGTATACTTTTCCCTCCATTAGAGCAAATATTGTGATATTTTCCATTAATACTTTTTATTTTAATAAATTATCAGTTTTATATAATAATTCTGTTGTACATATATAAATTCTCTTAATAGTTAGTATATGTTAAAACATATTAGCTAACTAGTGTTTTAATTTATTTATTTTCAAATAGTCTTTGTCAAGAGGGCCAGATGGAACAGAAAGGAGTCTTCTGCCATCTACCGGGAATAAGTCTAACTAAGTAAGCCAACAAAACAGGTAGCTACCTTCTTTTAATTAATATATCATATATTTTTTTTTGTCATATTCATATCTAAATGTCTTTAATATTTTCAATAATGTTGAAATATATTTAATTGGGTTAACAAACAAAAAAAGTTCACTATTTGAATGTTTGTTTTCATTTCAATTGTACATGTACTTGATTTTGTTGTTTATGAGAAAGGTTATAAATAATTAAATATAAGTATATGGACTAAATTTTCTTATAACATTATTTACTGACAAAAATCTTTTAAAAAGGTATTTTTTAAAAGTACGATTGAAAATGTCAAGATAAAACAAAACTATCTCTTTCTATCCTATTACATGTAGATTTGTGGTTAATCCTCCCAGTTAGTGTTTAACCTTAAATTCTCTTATACAATTAAATTTACACAAACTCTACATATATTGATTGGGAATTATTATAGTATTATCTATGTTTACATTGAAATCTAAAATAGGTGTCATTTGGTTTGTTTTTGGAGATTCCTTTTTGTAAATTGAATAATCAGAAATGTAGTGTACTTCATTCTAACCACTGGATGGGCATTGGAAGAAGATAAATATAAAAAAAGACAATCAAAGTTGTATAATTCGGAGTATCCATAAACTCATATTCATAAGAGTTAATCAATTATCAAACCACTAGATTTCAAACTACATGAGTCAGTTGGGTTTCTGACTCTGACGAAGACTGCTTGTTACTGTTGAAAGATCTTAGTCTTGTTTTCCCATTTCTTATTGTGGTTTGATCTTTGATTGTCACGTGTTTATGTGAATTCTTTTTATAAGAGTTAATGTATAAGTTGAGTTTTGGTTTGAATTTTTGTGTAAGAGGGTAGCAATTCTTCACGAAAGCATATTTCATTGACACAGCAGCTTCTGTGTTAACGGCCTTAATGCTGCTCTGCCCCAATTTCCTTACAACCTTGCGGTGGGCTGGTGTTAAATGCCATATCAATTTCCCAAGAAGCATCTTAATTTGGCATGAGCAGAGGTAAAAAGAAAATCACAATTTTCAGACAAAAAACGATACTTTATAATGCAAAACCAAATTCAAGAGAAAAAACAACAATTACAGTGATTGGAAAACTTGTTTTTATGGCAATTGATATGGCATTTAACACCAGCCCACCGCAATGTTGTGAGGAAATTAGAGCAGACCAGCTTTTGAGTCGTTCACGCCTAGGTTGCTGTGCATTTCAATGAAATATTAATAATTTATATATATTTTCAGTCATGGCTTTTCTTTATGATCTTCCTAGTGGATTTTCTTTTGTATTTAATTAGAATTTTCAAATTCATCTGATGATTTCAAATTACAATTTACTTTTCAAATTATATGATACAACGCTTGTTTTGTTACATATTCTCTGTTTTGTAATATCGATTCATGGATGAATTTCATAAATGAGAGAACATAGCAATTCCAAAACATTCATGCAGAATACTTGTAATATAGTAACTAATTTTTCTTCAAATATCTTTCTTTTTAATTATAAGTTTAAAAAATCTAAACGATATTTTGACTACAACCATTTTTCAAGAACGAAGGACATTTCTGAACTATTTTTTCCCTTCAATTAACTTTTTTTAAGAAATTAAATTATCAGAAAATAAATTTTTAAAACACATCAGTCCTGTCTGTTATATTGAAGTTTGTTCAATATTGATAACATAATGGCACAGTTGTTCACTTGTTTGAAAGCACTCTCTCCTTCAATTTTATCTTTTCGTTGCTTCCCCTAAGTTTTTTTTTTTGCTCTTAAACAACGAGTTACCTAGAAAGGCTAGGTAAAGAAAACATATACACACTAGGTAAACTATGTAACCACAAAAACCTGTCATTGTTGTAATGTTTGATTAATTTTATTGTATAATCAAGTGGATTTCAAAATTTATTTTCTCTTTGAATATTACCAGTATTTTCGCTTGTACGAATTAGTTTATATTTCGGTGTATCTCATATGTACTCCTGAACGTCTAATGGCAGGTAGCATAAGAGGAAAAATAATAAAAAAAAACTAGAACAGTTATAATACGAGGATGGAACTTTATGTACAGAATTTTATTCAATTTAAGTACTGATTATGGAAAATATACATTTTATTAGCATCAATATTACAACCATTTTTTCATTTTGTATTCTAGTACCTTCAAAACAGTGTCCGGGTTTTTTCCAACTAGACATTTGTCACTGAAATTCGAAAAGTGTTTTCTTTTTTAAAAAAATCTCTAATGTAATACATAAGTTTTTCTGTTTCGAAAATTGTATACTTCTTCTGCCTATGAAAAAAATCTGGAGTGGCCTACACTCTACTTTACTATAAGTAACTTAATGTCAAATTTCTTGAGTATATAAAACATAACGTCTCATTTAAGCATAACGTAAACATCTAAATGGGATATAATTATTAGCCTGTCATTCCTGAGGTAGTACAGATAGTGATTGAAGGACATATCAATTTATAAGCATATTTTTGTACATCACAAATAATTTATTATTTGCAAATAATTTCATTAGTATAACTACAGCAGTAATAACATTTTTGAAAAACCAAAGTGAACATTTCTTGAAACGAAATTGTATCCTACAAGAGAACATGGCTATTGTTCAAATAGCCAGTAGATTTCTTACATCGTTTACTTGACATCCTTCTACATTGAATATTAATGTAAAATTTTCAAATTTGAAACAGTAAAATACTCTTTTTTTCTCTGAAAAACTTCTTAAACAGCGAAGAAAATGTTGTTTTAAGGTGATTTGTTAATTAAAGATGCACGATAATTACAGTTATTAATCTCTAAACGAAAGATTTCACTTTTGAATTATCTTTTACATTTTTGGTTTTTAACAGAATTATTATACTGGGAATTTTATGGCTTCTTAGTATTTAATAAGATCATTTTCCTTCCCCTTTGTCAAATAACATATATACGAATTTTTTTTTAATGAGTGTTATCATTTACCTGCACAATATTATTCCTCTTACATCTCTTATAAGTCAATAATATATATTCATTTTTCCATTAGAAACATCAATTTTATCTCAGTGGATTCGCTCAAAAAATTTCTAAGTCAATGTAAACAATGTAAAAAAATACAAAAAATTCGACAAGTATAGCAGGTGATCTCTTAGTCTAGAATAAACAAACAGTTTTTATATCGTTATTGCTCTTTCCCATAATTGAAACTTCATGAATTTTTTTTTGTTAATTGCTAATTTTTTGCTCCATTGTTGGTCAAATTTTCATTATTTTTTAACGAGCCGTTTAGCGTCAAAAAATCATTTTCTGAAAACACAAATCGTACTGTAACGCCCCTTTAGCGAAAGTAATTTCAAAAAAAAATATCTCAACTTATTTGCCATATAATGTTCTATTTGTAGGCATAGTTTCATTCTTGTCCGTCAAACAGTATGGCTTGTATCGCTCTCACAAGGTTTGAGATTGAATTATAAGTCAAAATTTTTACATTTTATTGAAAAAAAAATATTTCCTGTTGTCTTAAAATTCTGAATATATTTTTCGTTTGTTGCAATTGTAACTTCAAAGATAATGTCAAAATTTCAAAACTCTAGGGTTATCAGTTTAGGAGAAATAAATGTTTTAAAAAAAACGGTTTTTGGCAATAAAAGTGACTTTCGCATCATGCATAATTCTTCCCAAACAATAGGGATCTTCGTCTAAATGGGGCGCATTTTTGTGTAAAATATCAACTTGATCCATCAAAGATTGTGGACCGTAGCGTGGTAACAAGCAATGCTAACACACGCACCCACCCACCCACCCACCCACCCACCCACCCACCCACCCACCCACCCACACACACACACACACACAGACATCATCGTAAAAACGTCATAAAACGACTTCTGGTACCTCAAAACATGTAATTCCGTCAAAATCTCGAGATCGAATTTTTTCACGATCACTATACTTTACTTATAGTAAAGTAAAAATTTTAATTTTAATCAGAAACATTAGCAATGCGAGTTTAACTTAAAACTCAAGAAATTATTAAGCCTGATATTTTATTATTTTGATTTTACCTCACGGTTGATACATTTATCATTATATATATATAATCAAACCACAATATGAAAAGGGAAAAAAGACTAAGATCTTTCAACCGTAACAAGCGGTCTTAGTCAGAGTAGACTGACAGTTGGGTTTTTTCCTTTAGACACTCTTAGGCTTTTTTCCCTTTTCTTATTGTGGTTTGATCATTGTTTGTTATTTCACGTGTTTATATGAATCTTGCTCTCTCTCTCTCTCTCTCTCTCTCTCTCTCTCTATATATATATATATATATATATATATATATATATTGATATATATATAGTTCACACAGGAAAAAGAAAAAAAAATAAAAACAAACACAGAAAAGACTCACAACGATATTTCGACATTCGTCGTCATAGGGAAGAGTATATATACATATATATACACGAGTTAAAAATTAAAGAAGAGTAACATACAGAGTAAAATTCAAAGAGAATAAATTTTCTCACGATTTCTTTTAAATAATATCTGCATCTGTTTGAGATAAATCAGCAGTGTTTGTTTCCTTTTGTTATTTTGGAATTTTATTTAGGAGAAGTTAAATATTGGAAGTTAAACTGAGATACACAATTACTTTATAATCAGTAATTAATGATCATTTGTTAGCATTTTCAATTATCTTAACAATGTCGTGTACATAAATAGGTACTTAACACACGAGTATATGAACACACATATTCACATACAGAGATAAATGCACAAACACACACAACATAGAACACGCAAAAGCGTTAAAAAAAAATTTATTTTCAGTAATATTTGATTTATATATACACTTATAATATAAGATGTAGTAAAGGTTCAAAACACAATAAGAAATGCGAAAAAAATATTTTGTGAAATCTTGTTATAAGATATAGTATCTTCTATATTCCACTCAAAACTTCGTTCAATAAAATAGTTTTATTCTATTATTTATAAAACATAGTTCTCAGTATATGGTTGACAAGATTGTATTCTTTTCTTTCCATTAGGGTATATGTGATATTTTCCATATATACTCTTTATATATAATAAATTATCAGTTTTATATAATAATTCTGTTGTATCATATATAAATTCTCTAATAGTTAGTATATGTTAAAACATATTAGGTAACTAGTGTTTTAATTTATTTATTTTCAAATAGTCTTTGTCAACAGGGCCAGATTGAACAGAAATGAGCTCCTCTGCTATCTACTGGGAATAAGACTAACTAAAGAATCCAACAAAACAGGTATTAATTAATATATCTGAATTTTTTTTTTAAATTTACTTATTTAAATGTCTTTAATATTTTTAAAAAAATTAAAATATATTTAATTGGGTTAACAAACAAAAAAAGTTCACTATTTGAATGTTTGTTTTCATTTCAATTCTACATGTACTTGATTTTGTTGTTTATGAGAAAAGTTATAAATAATTAAATATAAGTATATATACTTTACTTTTTTATAACATTATTTACTTACAATAATCTTTTAAAAAGATATTTTTTAAAAGTACGACTGGAAATATCAAGATAAAACAAAACTATGTCTTTCTATCCCATTTCTTGTAGATTTGTGGTTAATCCGCCCAGTTAGTGTTTAATCTTACTTTCTCTTATCCAATTAAAATTACTTGAACTCTACATACATTGATCGGGAATTATTATAGTATTATCTTTGTTACATTGAAACATAAAATAGGTGACATTTGGTTTGTGTTTGGAGACTCTTTTGTAAATTGAGTAATCAGAAATTAGTTATACGTCATTCTAACCACTGGATGGGCATTGGAAGAAAACAAATATAAAAAAAGAAATCAAAGTTTTAATACGGAGTATCCATAAACTCTATTCATAAGAGTTAATCAATTATCAAACCACTAGATTTCAAACTACATGAGTCAGTTGGGTTTCTGACTCTGACCAAAACCGCTTGTTACTGTTGAAAGATCTTATCTTGATTTCCCATTTCTTATTGTGGTTTGATCATTGATTCATATATATATAATTTATAGCCACAAAGTAATACGAGTTAAGAATAAACAGTAGAAGTCATTTTCAATATTTATACCCTTTTAACGAAATTATGCATCAGGTAGGGAAGGAGTAGACGAAATTTCTTACCTTCGAAGGGGTATCTTCTTACTTGTCAGTATGTGAGAAGACGAAAGTCAGTAATCAAGCATAATATACTTTACAGATCAGGTTTTGTATATATACAGTTTAAAATAATTGTAGGATGACGGAAAAATGTATTAACGTTTAAATTCAGAACAATAAAAGCACACGATTTTCAATAATTTCGTATGTGCTGTGAGAAACACATGTCCATGTGTTTGGATTCTACAATCGTTTTTGGAGATTCAAAAAGGTTTCAATATTTAACCATTGAAACTGTAGTTCGAATAGAAGTCATATTTTATGCCACACTATAGTCAAACACTTCTCTTAGTGATGGCTGAAGTCAAAATATTGAAATGAGTTGTCAGTTCTGTCTCAAAGTGTTTTACTTTGTAATCTAATGTATGCTCCCATAGACCTGTTCAGATTGAACACTAAGCAAATAAATGATAGTCCAACCAAAAATGTTAAACATTCAAAACTGATAAATTTTCTCACGATTTATTATAAATAATATTTGCATCTGTTTAAGTAAATCAGCAGTGTTTGTTTCCTTTTGTTATTTTGGAATTTTATTTACAAGAAGTTAAATATTGGAAGTTAGAAATGAGATACACAATTACTTTATAAACAGTAATTAATGATCATATTGTTAGCATTTTCAATTATTTTAACGATGTCTTGAACAATAAATAACGAGTATATGAACACACATATTCACATACACGGATAAATGCACAAACACACACAACATACAACACGCAAATACGTTAAAATAAAAATTTTATTTTGAATAATATTTGATTTCCTCATATAGATACACTTGTAATATGAGATGTAGTGAACGTTCATACTACAATTAGAAATGAGAAAAAATTTTAATGTGGAATTTTGTTGTAAGATATAGTATATTCTATATTTCACTCAAAATTTCGTTCAATAAAATAGTTTTATTTTATTATTATTAAAACATATTTCTTAGTATGTGGTTGACAGGAGTATACTTTTCCCTCCATTAGAGCAAATATTGTGATATTTTCTTTTAATACTTTTTATCTTTAATATATTATCATTTTTATATAATAATTCTGTTGTATCATATATAAATTCTCTTAATAGTTAGTATATGTTAAAACATATTATCTAACTAGTGTTTTAATTTATTTATTTTCAAATAGTCTTTGTAAAGAGGGCCATATGGAACAGAAATGACATCTTCTGCCATCTACCGGGAATAAGACTAACTAAAGAAGCCAACAAAACAGGTAGCTACGTTCTTTTAATTAATATATCATAATTTGTTGTTTGTCAATATTCATATCTAAATGTCTTTAATATTTTCAATAATGTTGAAATATATTTAATTGGGTTAACAAACAAAAAAAGTTCACTATTTGAATGTTTGTTTTCATTTCAATTGTACATGTACTTGATTTTGTTGTTTATGAGAAAGGTTATAAATAATTAAATATAAGTACATGGACTAAATTTTCTTATAACATTATTTACTGACAAAAATCTTTTAAAAAGGTATTTTTTAAAAGTACGATTGAAAATGTCAAGATAAAACAAAACTATCTCTTTCTATCCTATTACATGTAGATTTGTGGTTAATCACTTTGCACTTTAAACACACTCGTAAAATGTTGAAAAATATAACAATGTTGACTAGTTACAATCTCTTTTCAATCGATTTGCACCTTTAGTATAGTTTTTACTAAAGGATGAAAAAATGTACAAAGTTGACTAGTTTCTACCTGTTTTCAATCATTTTGCACTTTAAACACACACGAAAAAAAGTTGAAAAATGTAAAAAAGTTGACTAGTTACTATCTAATTTCAGTCGATTTCCAATTTTCGTAAACTTTTTACAAAAAGTCAAAAAAATGTAACACAGTTGGTTAGTTGCTACATGTTTTCAATCATTTTGCACATTAAACACACACGAAAAAAAATTTGAAAAATGCAACAAAGTTGACTAGTTACAACCTCTTTTCAATGATTTTGCAATTTTAGTATACTTTTTACAAATTGATTAAAAAAATATAAGAAAGTTGAATAGTTTCTACCTGTTTTCTATCAATTTGATCATTAAACACACTCGTAAAAAAGTTGAAAAATGTAACAAGGTTGACTAGTTATTATCTCATTTCAGTCGATTTCCATTTTTCGTACACTTTTTACAAAAAGTTGAAAAAATGTAACAATGTTGACTAGTTGCTACATGTTTTCAATCATTTTGCACATTAAACACACACGAAAAAAAGGTTGAAAAATGCAACAAAGTTGACTAGTTACAACGTCTTTTCAATGATATTGCAATTTCAGTATACTTTTTACATAAAGATGGAAAAACATAAGAATGTTGACAAGTTTCTACTTATTTTCAATCACTTTGCACTTTAAACACACTCGTAAAATGTTGAAAAATATAACAATGTTGTCTAGTTACAATCTCTTTACAATCGATTTGCACCTTTAGTAAACTTTTTCCAAAAAGTTGAAAAAATGTAAAAAAGTTGACTAGTTTCTACATGCTTTCAATCATTTTGCACTTTAAACACACTCGTAAAATGTTGAAAAATATAACAATGTTGACTAGTTAATATCTTTTTTCAATCGATTTGCACCTTTAGTACAGTTTTTACAAAAGGATGAAAAAATGTACAAAGTTGACTAGTTTCTAAATGTTTTCAATCATTTTCCACTTTAAACACACACGAAAAAAAGTTGAAAAATGTAACAAAGTTGACTAGTAACTATCTCATTTCAGTCAATTTCCACTTTTCGTACACTGTTTCCAAAAAGTTGAAATAATGAAACAAAGTTGACTAGTTTCTACATGTTTTCAATCATTTTGCACTTTAAACACAATCATAAAAAAAGTTGAAAAATGTAACAAAGTTCATTAGTTACTATCTCATTTCAGTCGATTTCCAATTTTCGTACACTTTTACAAAAAGTCAAAAAAATGTAACAAAATTGACTAGTTTCTACATGCTTTTAATCATTTTGCACTTTAAACACACTCTTAATATGTTGAAAAATATAACAATGTTGACTAGTTACTGTATCTTTTCAGTCGAATTCCACTTTTAGTACACTTTTTACAAAAAGTTGAAAAAATGTAACAAAGTTGACTAGTTTCAACATGTTTTCAATCATTTTGCACTTTAAACACACACGAAGAAAAGGTTGAAGAATGCAACAATGTTGACTATTTACAACCTTTTTTCAATGATTTTGCAATTTTAGTATACTTCTTACAAAAAGTTGAAAAAATGTTTCACAGTTGACTAGTTGCTACATGTTTTCAATCATTTTTAACATTAAACACACACGAAAAAAAGGTTGAAAAATGCAACAAAATTGACTAGTTCCAACGTCTTTTCAATGATATTGCAATTTCAGTATACTTTTTACATAAAGATGGAAAAACATAAGAATGTTGACAAGTTTCTACTTATTTTCAATCACTTTGCACTTTAAACACACTCGTAAAATGTTGAAAAATATAACAATGTTGTCTAGTTACAATCTCTTTTCAATCGATTTGCACCTTTAGTACACTTTTTCCAAAAAGTTGAAAACATGTAAAAAAGTTGACTAGTTTCTACATGTTTTCAATCATTTTGCACTTTAAGCACACTCGTAAAATAATTGAAATATATAACAATGTTGACTAGTTACAATCTTTTTTCAATCGATTTGCACCTTTAGTACAGTTTTTACAAAAGCATGAAAAAATGTACAAATTTGACTAGTTTCTACCTGTTTTCAATCATTTTGCACTTTAAACACACACGAAAAAAAGTTGAGAAATGTAACAAAGTTGACTAGTAACTATCTCATTTCAGTCGATTTCCACTTTTCGTACACTGTTTCCAAAAAGTTGAAATAATGAAACAAAGTTGACTAGTTTCTACATGTTTTCAATCATTTTGCACTTTAAACACAATCGTAAAAAAAGTTCAAAAATATAACAAAGTTCACTAGTTACTATCTCATTTCAGTCGATTTCCAATTTTCATACACTTTTACAAAAAGTCAAAAAAATGTAACAAAATTGACTAGTTTCTACATGCTTTTAATCATTTTGCACTTTAAACACACTCGTAAAATGTTGAAAAATATAACAAAGTTGACTAGTTACTATCTCTTTTCAATCGATTTGCACCTTTAGTACAGTTTTTAGAAAAGGATGAAAAAATGGACAAAGTTGACTAGTTTCTACCTGTTTTCAATTTTTTTTGCACTTTAAACAGACACGGAAAAAAGTTGAAAAATGTAACAAAGTTGACTAGTAACTATCTCATTTCAGTCGATTTCCACTTTTAGTACAATTTTTACAAAAAGTTGAAAAAATGTAACAAAGTTGGCTTGTTTCCACATGTTTACAATCATTTTGCAGTTTAAACACATTCGTAAAAAAGTTGAAAAATGTAACAATGTTGACTAGTTACTATATCATTTCAGTCGATTTCCACTTTTCGTACACTTTTTACAAAAAGTTGAAAAAATGTAACAAAGTTGACTAGTTTCAACATGTTTTCAATCATTTTGCACTTTAAACACACACGAAGAAAAGGTTGAAAAATGCAACAAAATTGACTAGTTACAACCTCTTTTCAATGATTTTGCAATTTTAGTATACTTTTTACAAGAAGATGGAGAAACATAAGAAAGTTGACAAGTTTCTACTTATTTTCAATCACTTTGCACTTTAAACACACTCGTAAAATGTTGAAAAATATACAATGTTGACTAGTTACAATCTATTTCAATCGATTTGCACCTTTAGTACACTTTTTCCAAAAAGTTGAAAAATGTAACAAAGTTGACTAGTTTCTACATGTTTTCAATCATTTTGCACTTTAAACACACTCGTAAAATGTTGAAAAATATAACAATGTTGACTAGTTACAATCTCTTTTTCAATCGATTTGCACCTTTAGTACAGTTTTTAAAAAGATGAAAAAATGTACAAAGTTGACTAGTTCTACCTGTTTTCAATCATTTTGCACTTTAAACACACACGAAAAAAAGTTGAAAAATGTAACAAAGTTGACTAGTTACTATCTCATTTCAGTCGATTTCACTTTTCGTACACTGTTTCCAAAAAGTTGAAATAATGAAACAAAGTTGACTAGTTTCTACATGTTTTCAATCATTTTGCACTTTAAACACAATCGTAAAAAAAGTTCAAAAATATAACAAAGTTCACTAGTTACTATCTCATTTCAGTCGATTTCCAATTTTCATACACTTTTACAAAAAGTCAAAAAAATGTAACAAAATTGACTAGTTTCTACATGCTTTTAATCATTTTGCACTTTAAACACACTCGTAAAATGTTGAAAAATATAACAAAGTTGACTAGTTACTATCTCTTTTCAATCGATTTGCACCTTTAGTACAGTTTTTAGAAAAGGATGAAAAAATGGACAAAGTTGACTAGTTTCTACCTGTTTTCAATTTTTTTTGCACTTTAAACAGACACGGAAAAAAGTTGAAAAATGTAACAAAGTTGACTAGTAACTATCTCATTTCAGTCGATTTCCACTTTTAGTACAATTTTTACAAAAAGTTGAAAAAATGTAACAAAGTTGGCTTGTTTCCACATGTTTACAATCATTTTGCAGTTTAAACACATTCGTAAAAAAGTTGAAAAATGTAACAATGTTGACTAGTTACTATATCATTTCAGTCGATTTCCACTTTTCGTACACTTTTTACAAAAAGTTGAAAAAATGTAACAAAGTTGACTAGTTTCAACATGTTTTCAATCATTTTGCACTTTAAACACACACGAAGAAAAGGTTGAAAAATGCAACAAAATTGACTAGTTACAACCTCTTTTCAATGATTTTGCAATTTTAGTATACTTTTTACAAGAAGATGGAGAAACATAAGAAAGTTGACAAGTTTCTACTTATTTTCAATCACTTTGCACTTTAAACACACTCGTAAAATGTTGAAAAATATAGCAATGTTACTAGTTACAATCTATTTTCAATCGATTTGCACCTTTAGTACAGTTTTTATAAAAGGATGAAAAAATGAACAAAGTTGACTAGTTTCTACATGTTTTCAATCATTTTGCACTTTAAACACACATGTAAAATGTTGAAAAATATAACAATGTTGACTAGTTAATATCTTTTTTCAATCGATTTGCACCTTTAGTACAGTTTTTACAAAAGGATGAAAAAATGTACAAAGTTGACTAGTTTCTACCTGTTTTCAATCATTTTCCACTTTAAACACACACGAAAAAAAGTTGAAAAATGTAACAAAGTTGACTAGTAACTATCTCATTTCAGTCGATTTCCACTTTTCGTACACTGTTTCCAAAAAGTTGAAATAATGAAACAAAGTTGACTAGTTTCTACATGTTTTCAATCATTTTGCACTTTAAACACAATCATAAAAAATCTGGAGTGGCCTACACTTTACTTTACTATAAGTAACTCAATGTCAAATTTCTTGAGTATATAAAACATAACGTATCATTTAAGCATAACATAAATATCTAAATGGGATATAATTATTAGCATTGCATTCGTGAGGTAGTACAGATAGTGATTGAAGGACATATCAATTTATAAGCTTATTTTTGTACATCACAAATAATTTATTATTTGCAAATAATTTCATTAGTATAACTACAGCAGTAATATCATTTTTGAAAAACCAATGTGAAGATTTCTTGAAACGAAATATTATCCTACAAGAGAACATGGCTATTGTTCAAATAGCCAGTAGATTTCTTAGATTGTTTACTTAACATCCTTCTACATTGAATATTAATGTAAAATTTTCAAATTTGAAACAGTAAAATACTCTTTTTTTCTCTGAAAAACTTCTTAAGCAGCGAAGAAAATGTTGTTTTAAGGTGATTTGTTAATTAAAGATGTACGATAATTACAGTTATTAATCTCTAAACGAAAGATTTCAATTTTGAATTATCTTTTACATTTTTGGTTTTTAACAGAATTATTATACTGGGAATTTTATGGCTTCTTAGTATTTAATAAGATCATTTTCCTTCCCCTTTGTCAAATAACATATATACGAATTTTTTTTTAATGAGTGTTATCATTTACCTCCACAATATTATTCCTCTTACATCTCTTATAAGTCAATAATATATTTTCATTTTTCCATTAGAAACATCAATTTTATCTCAGTGGATTCGCTCAAAAAATTTCTAAGTCAATGTAAACAATGTAAAAAAATACAAAAAATTCGACAAGTATAGCAGGTGATCTCTTAGTCTAGAATAAACAAACAGTTTTTATATCGTTATTGCTGTTTCCCGTAATTGAAACTTCATGAATTTTTTTTTATGAATTGCTAATTGTTTGTTCCATTATTGGTCAAATTTTCATTTTTTTTTTATGAGCCGTTTAGCGTCAAAAAATCATTTTCTGAAAACACAAATCGTACTGTAACGCCCTTTTAGCGAATGTAATTTTAGAAAAAAATATCTCAACTCATTCTCCATATAATGTTCTATTTGTAGGCATAGTTTCTTTCTTGTCCGTCAAACAGTATGGCTTGTATCGCTCTCACAAGGTTTGAGATTGAATTATAAGTCAAAATTTTTACATTTTATTGAAAAAAAAATATTTCTTGTTGTCTTAAAATTCTGAATATATTTTTCGTTTGTTGCATTTGTAACTTCAAAGATAATGTCAAAATTTCAAAACTCTAGGGTTATCAGTTTAGGAGAAATAAATGTTTTAAAAAAAACGGTTTTTGGCAAAAAAAGTGACTTTCCCATCATGCATAATTCTTCCCAAACAATAGGGATCTTCGTCTAAATGGGGCCCATTTTTGTGTAAAATATCAACTTGATCCATCAAAGATTGTGGACCGTAGCGTGGTAACAAGCAATGCTAACACACGCACCCACCCACGCACCCACCCACCCACGCACCCACCCACCCACCCACCCACCCACACACACACAGACATCATCGTAAAAACGTCATAAAACGACTTCTGCTACCTCAAAACATGTAATTCCGTCAAAATCTCGAGATCAAATTTTTTCACGATCACTATACTTTACTTATAGTAAAGTAAAAATACAAAAAATTCGACAAGTATAGCAGGTGATCTCTTAGTCTAGGATAAACAAAGAGTTTTTATATCGTTATTGCTCTTTTCCGTAATTGAAACTTAATGATTTTTTTTTTATGAATTGCTAATTTTTTGTTCCATTTTTGGTCAAATTTTCATAATTTTTTAACGAGCCGTTTAGCGTCAAAAAAACATTTTCTGAAAACACAAATCGTACTCTAACGCCCCTTCAGCGAATGTAATTTTAGAAAAAAATATCTCAACTCATTGTCCATATAATGTTCTATTTATAGGCATAGTTTCATTCTTGTCCGTCAAACAGTATGGCTTGTATCGCTCTCACAAGGTTTGAGATTGATTTATAAGTCAAAATTTGTACATTTTATTGAAAAAAAAATATTTCCTGTTGATATAAAATTTTGAATATATTTTTCGTTTGTTCCATTTGTAACCTCAAAGATAATGTCAAAATCTCAAAACTCTAGGGTTAGTAGTTTAGGGGAAATAAATGTTTAAAAAAAAACGGATTTTTGCCAAAAAAGTGACTTTCCCATCAGGTATAATTCTTCCCAAACAATAGGGATCTTCGTCTAAATGGGGCCCATTTTTGTGTAAAATATCAACTTGATCCATCAAAGATTCTGGACCGTAGCGTGGTAACAAGCAATGCTAACACACGCACCCACCCACGCACCCACCCACCCACCCACACACACACAGACATCATCGTAAAAACTTCATAAAACGACTTCTGGGACCTCAAAACATGTAATTCCGTCAAAATCTCGAGATCGAATTTTTTCACGATCACTATACTTTACTTATAGTAAAGTAAAAAGTTGAAAAATGTAACAAAGTTCACTAGTTACTATCTCATTTCAGTCGATTTCCAATTTTCGTACACTTTTACAAAAAGTCAAAAAAATGTAACAAAATTGACTAGTTTCTACATGCTTTTAATCATTTTGCACTTTAAACACACTCTTAAAATGTTGAAAAATATAACAAAGTTGACTAGTTACTATATCTTTTCAGTCGAATTCCACTTTTAGTACACTTTTTACAAAAAGTTGAAAAAATGTAACAAAGTTGACTAGTTTCAACTTGTTTTCAATCATTTTTAACATTAAACACACACGAAAAAAAGGTTGAAAAATGCAACAAAATTGACTAGTTCCAACGTCTTTTCAATGATATTGCAATTTCAGTATACTTTTTACATAAAGATGGAAAAACATAAGAATGTTAAGTTTCTACTTATTTTCAATCACTTTGCACTTTAAACACACTCGTAAAATGTTGAAAAATATAACAATGTTGTCTAGTTACAATCTCTTTTCAATCGATTTGCACCTTTAGTAAACATTTTCCAAAAAGTTGAAAAAATGTAAAAAAGTTGACTAGTTTCTACATGTTTTCAATCATTTTGCACTTTAAACACACTCGTAAAATGTTGAAAAATATAACAATGTTGACTAGTTACTATATCATTTCAGTCGATTTCCACTTTTCGTACACTTTTTACAAAAAGTTGAAAAAATGTAACAAAGTTGACTAGTTTCAACATGTTTTCAATCATTTTGCACTTTAAACACACACGAAGAAAAGGTTGAAAAATGCAACAAAATTGACTAGTTACAACCTCTTTTCAATGATTTTGCAATTTTAGTATACTTTTTACAAAAAGATGGAGAAACATAAGAAAGTTGACAAGTTTCTACTTATTTTCAATCACTTTGCACTTTAAACACACTCGTAAAATGTTGAAAAATATAGCAATGTTGACTAGTTACAATCTCTTTTCAGTCGATTTGCACCTTTAGTACAGTTTTTACAAAAGGATGAAAAAATGAACAAAGTTGACTAGTTTCTACCTGTTTTCAATTTTTTTTGCACTTTAAACACACACGAAAAAAAGTTGAAAAATGTAACAAAGTTGACTAGTTACTATCTCATTTCAGTCGATTTCCAATTTTCGTACACTTTTTACAAAAAGTCAAAAAAATGTAACACAGTTGACTAGTTGCTACATGTTTTCAATCATTTTGCACATTAAACACACACGAAAAAAAATTTGAAAAATGCAACAAAGTTGACTAGTTACAAGCACTTTTCAATGATTTTCCAATTTTAGTATACTTTTTGCAAATTGATTAAAAAAATATAAGAAAGTTGAATAGTTTCTACCTGTTTTCTATCAATTTGATCTTTAAAAACACTCGTAAAAAAAGTTGAGAAATATAACAAAGTTGACAAGTTACTATCTCTTTTCAGTCGATTTCCACTTTTAGTACAATTTTTACAAAAAGTTGAAAAAATGTAACAAAGTTGGCTTGTTTCCACATGTTTACAGTCATTTTGCACTTTAAACACATTCGTAAAAATGTTGAAAAATGTAACAAAGTTGACTAGTTACTATATCATTTCAGTCGATTTCCACTTTTCGTACACTTTTTACAAAAAGTTGAAAAAATGTTTCACAGTTGACTAGTTGCTACATGTTTTCAATCATTTTTAACATTAAACACACACGAAAAAAAGGTTGAATAATGCAACAAAGTTGACTAGTTACAACCTCTTTTCAATGATTTTGCAATTTTAGTATACTTTTTACAAATTGATTAAAAAAATATAAGAAAGTTGAATACTTTCTACCTGTTTTCTATCAATTTGATCTTTAAACACACTCTTAAAAAAAGTTGTAAAATATAACAAAGTTGACTAGTTACTATCTCTCAGTCGATTTCCACTTTTAGTACAATTTTTACAAAAAGTTGACTAAATGTAACAAAGTTGGCTTGTTTCCACATGTTTACAATCATTTTGCACTTTAAACACATTTGTAAAGAAGTTGAAAAATGTAACAAAGTTGACTAGTTACTATCTCATTTCAGTAGATTTCCACTTTTCGTACACTTTTGACAAAAAGTTGAAAAAATGTAACACAGTACTAGTTGCTACATGTTTTATATCATTTTGAACATTACACACACACGAAAAAAAGGTTGAATAATGCAACAAAGTTGACTAGTTACAACCTCTTTTGAATGATGTTACAATTTCAGTATACTTTTTAAAAAAGATGGAAAAACATAAGAATGTTGACAAGTTTCTACTTATTTTCAATCACTTTGCACTTTAAACACTCTCGTAAAATGTTGAAAAATATAACAATGTTGACTAGTTACAATCTCATTTCAATCGATTTGCACCTATACTACACTTTTTCCAAAAAGTTGATAAAAGGTAACAAAGTAGACTGGTTTCTACATGTTTTAAATCATTTTGCACTTTAAACACACTCGTAAAATGTTGAAAAATATAACAATGTTGACTAGTTACAATCTCTTTTCAATCGATTTGCACCTTTAGTACAGTTTTTATAAAATGATGAAAAAATGTACAAAGTTGACTAGTTCCTACCTGTTTTCAATCATTTTGCACTTTAAACACACACAAAAAAAAGTAGAAAAATGTAACAAAGTTGACTAGTTACTATCTCATTTCAGTCGATTTCCACTTTTCGTACACTTTTTCCAAAAAGTTGAAAAAATGAAACAAACTTGACTAGTTTCTACATGTTTTCAATCATTTTGCACTTTAAACACACTCGTAAAAAAAGTTTAAAAATGTAACAAAGTTCACTAGTTACTATCTCATTTCAGTCGATTTCCAATTTTCGTACACTTTTACAAAAAGTCAAAAAAATGTAACAAAATTGACTAGATTCTCCATGATTTTAGTCATTTTGCACTTTAAACACACTCGTAAAATGTTGAAAAATATAACAATGTTGACTAGTTACAATCTCTTTTCAATCGATTTGCACCTTTAGTACAGTTTTTACAAAAAGTTGAAAAAATGTAACAAAGTTGACTAGTTTCTACATGTTTTCAATCATTTTGCACCTTAAACACACACGACGAAAAGGTTAAAAATGCAACAATGTTGACTATTTACAACCTCTTTTCAATGATTTTGCAATTTTAGTATACTTTTTACAAAAAGTTGAAAAAATGTTTCACAGTCGACTAGTTGCTACATGTTTTCAATCATTTTTAACATTAAACACACACGAAAAAAAGGTTGAAAAATGCAACAAAATTGACTAGTTACAACCTCTTTTGAATGATTTTGCAATTTTAGTATACTTTTTACAAAAAGATTGAAAAACATAAGGAAGTTGACAAGTTTCTACTTATTTTAAATCACTTTGCACTTTAAACACATTCTTAAAAAAAGGTGAAAAATGTAACAAAGTTGACTAGTTACTATCTCTTTTCAGTCGATTACAACATTTAGTACACTTTTTAAAAATTGATTAAAAAAATATAAGAAAGTGGAATAGTTTCTACCTGTTTTCTATCAATTTGATCTTTAAACACATCGTAAAAAAAGTTGTGAAAATATAACCAAGTTGACTAGTTACTATCTCTTTTCAGTCGAGTTCCACTTTTAGTACAATTTTTACAAAAAGTTGAAAAAATGTAACAATGTTGGCTTGTTTCCACATGTTTACAATCATTTTGCACTTTAAAGACATTCGTAAAAATGTTGAAAAATGTAACAAAGTTGACTAGTTACTATCTCATTTCAGTCGATTTCCACTTTTCGTACACTTTTTACAAAAAGTTGAAAAAATGTAACACAGTTGACTAGTTGCTACATGTTTTCAATCGTTTTAAACATTAAACACACACGAAAAATCTGGAGTGGCCTACACTCTACTTTACTATAAGTAACTCAATGTCAAATTTCTTGAGTATATAAAACATAACGTATCATTTAAGCATAACATAAATATCTAAATGGGATATAATTATTAGCATTGCATTCGTGAGGTAGTACAGATAGTGATTAAGGACATATCAATTTATAAGCTTATTTTTGCACATCACAAATAATTTATTATTTGCAAATAGTTTCATTAGTACAACTACAGCAGTAATATCATTTTTGAAAAACCAATGTGAACATTTCTTGAAACGAAATATTATCCTACAAGAGAACATGGCTATTGTTCAAATAGCCAGTAGATTTCTTACATCGTTTACTTAACATCCTTCTACATTGAATATTAAGGTAAAATTTTCAAATTTAAAACAGTAAAATACCCTTTTTTTCTCTGAAAAACATCTTAAACAGCGAAGAAAATGTTGTTTTAAGGTGATTTTTTAAATAAAGATGTACGATAATTACAGTGATTAATCTCGAAACGAAAGATTTATATTTTGAATTATCTTTTACATTTTTGGTTTTTAACAGAATTATTATACTGGGAATTTTATGGCTTCTTAGTATTTAATAAGATCATTTTCCTTCCCCTTTGTCAAATAACATATATACGATTTTTTTTTTAATGAGTGTTATCACTTACCTGCACAATATTATTCCTCTTACATCTCTTATAAGTCAATAATATATTTTCATTTTTCCATTAGAAACATCAATTTTATCTCAGTGGATTCGCTCAAAAAATTTCTAAGTCAATGTAAACAATGTAAAAAAATACAAAAAATTCGACAAGTATAGCAGGTGATCTCTTAGTCTAGGATAAACAAAGAGTTCTTATATCGTTATTGTTCTTTTCCGTAATTGAAACTTCATGATTTTTTTTTATGAATTGCTAATTTTTTGTTCCATTTTTGGTCAAATTTTCATAATTTATTAACGAGCCGTTTAGCGTCAAAAAAACATTTTCTGAAAACACAAATCGTAATCTAACGCCCCTTTAGCGAATGTAATTTTAGAAAAAAATATCTCAACTCATTGTCCATATAATGTTCTATTTATAGGCATAGTTTCATTCTTGTCCGTCAAACAGTATGACTTGTATCGCTCTCACAAGGTTTGAGATTGATTTATAAGTAAAAATTTGTACATTTTATTGAAAAAAAAATATTTTCTTGTTGATATAAAATTTTGAATATATTTTTCGTTTGTTCCATTTGTAACCTCAAAGATAATGTCAAAATCTCATAACTCTAGGGTTAGTAGTTTAGGAGAAATAAATGTTTTAAAAAAAACGGTTTTTGGGAAAAAAAGTGACTTTCCCATCATGCATAATTCTTCCCAAACAATAGGGATCTTCGTCTAAATGGGGCCCATTTTTGTGTAAAATATCAACTTGATCCATCAAAGATTCTGGACCGTAGCGTGGTAACAAGCAATGCTAACACACGCACCCACCCACCCACCCACCCACCAACCCACACACACACACACAGACATCATCGTAAAAACTTCACAAAACGACTTCTGGGACCTCAAAATATGTAATTCCGTCAAAATCTCGAGATCGAATTTTTTCACGATCACTATACTTTACTTATACTAAAGTAAAAGAAGGTTGAAAAATGCAACAAAGTTGACTAGTTAGAACCTCTTTTCAATGATTTTGCAATTACAGTATACTTTTTACAAAAAGATGGAAAAACATAAGAAAGTTGACAAGTTTCTACTTATTTTCAATCACTTTGCACTTTAAACACACACGAAAAAAAGTTGAAAAATGTAACAAAGTTGACTAGTTACTATCTCATTTCAGTCGATTTCCACTTTTCGTACACTTTTTACAAAAAGTTGAAAAAATGTAACACAGTTGACTAGTTGCTACATGTTTTCAATCATTTTGAACATTAAACACACACGAAAAAAAGGTTGAAAAATGCAACAAAGTTAACTAGTTACAACCTCTTTTCAATGATTTTGCAATTACAGTATACTTTTTACAAAAAGATGGAAAAACATAAGAAAGTTGACAAGTTTCTACTTTTTTTCAATCACTTTGCACTTTAAACACACACGAAAAAAAGTTAAAAAATGTAACAAAGTTGACTAGTTACTATCTCTTTTCAGTCGATTACCACATTTAGTACACTTTTTCCAAAAAGTTGAAAAAATGTAACAAAGTTGACTAGTTTCTACATGTTTTCAATCATTATGCACTTTAAACACAGTCGTAAAAAAAGTTGAAAAATGTAACAAAGTTGACTAGTTACTATCTCATTTCAGTCGATTTCTAATTTTCGTACACTTTTTACAAAAAGTCAAAAAAAAGTAATAATATTGACTAGTTTCTACATGTTTTCAATCATTTTGCACTTTAAACACACTCGTAAAATGTTGAAAAATATAACAATCTTGACTAGTTACAATCTCTTTTCAATCGATTTGCACCTTTAGTACACTTTTTACAAAAGGATGAAAAAATGTACAAAGTTGACTAGTTTCTACCTGTTTTCAATCATTTTCCACTTTAAACACACACGAAAAAAAGGTTGAAAAATGCAACAAAGTTGACTATTTACAACCTCTTTTCAATGATTTTGCAATTTTAGTATACTTTTTACAAAAAGATGAAAAAATATAAGAAAGTTGAATAGTTTCTACCTGTTTTCTATCTTTTGATCATTAAACACACTCGTAAAAAAAGTTGAAAAATGTAACAAAGTTGACTAGTTACTATCTCATTTCAGTCGATTTCCACTTGTAGTACAATTTTTACAAAAAGTTGAAAAAATGTAACAAAGTTGTTTTGTTTCCACATGTTTACAATCATTTTGCACTTTAAACACATTCGTAAAAAAGTTGAAAAATATAACAATGTTGACTAGTTACTACGTATATCATTTCAGTCCATTTCCACTTTTCGTACACTTTTTACAAAAAGTTGAAAAAATGTAACATAGTTGACTAGTTTCAACATGTTTTCAATCATTTTGCACTTTAAACACACACGAAGAAAAGGTTGAAAAATGCATCAAAGTTGACTAGTTGCAACCTCTTTTCAATGTTTTTGCAATTCTAGTATACTTTTTACAAAAAGATGGAAAAACATAAGGAAGTTGACAAGTTTCTAATTATTTTAAATCACTTTGCACTTTAAACACATTCGTAAAAAAAGTTGAAAAATGTAACAAAGTTGAGTAGTTACTATCTCTTTTCAGTCGATTACCACATTTAGTACACTTTTTACAAAAAGTCAAAAAAATGTACAAAATTGACTAGTTTCTACATGTTTTTAATCATTTTGCACTTTAAACACACTCGTAAAATTTTGAAAAATAAAACAAAGTTGACTAGTTACTATCTCATTTCAGTCGATTTCCACTTTTCGTACAATTTTTACAAAAAGTCAAAAAAATGTAACAAAATTGACTAGTTTCTACAGGTTTTTAATCATTTTGCAGTTTAAACACACTCGTGAAATGTTGAAAAATATAACAATGTTGACTAGTTACAATCTCTTTTCAATCGATTTGCACCTTTAGTACAGTTTAATCAAAAAGATGAAAAAATGTACAAAGTTGACTAGTTTCTACCTGTTTTCAATCATTTTCCACTTTAAACAAACACGAAAAAATCTGGAGTGGCCTACACTCTACTTTACTATAAGTAACTCAATGTCAAATTTCTTGAGTATATAAAACATAACGTATCATTTAAGCATAACATAAATATCTAAATGGGATATAATTATTAGCATTGCATTCGTGAGGTAGTACAGATAGGGATTGAAGGACATATCAATTTATAAGCTTATTTTTGTACATCACAAATAATTTATTATTTGCAAATAATTTCATTGGTATAACTACAGCAGTAATAACATTTTTGAAAAACCAAAGTGAACATTTCTTGAAACGAAAGAGTATCCTACAAGAGAACATGACTATTGTTCAAATAGCCAGTAGATTTCTTACATCGTTTACTTGACATCCTTCTACATTGAATATTAATGTAAAATTTTCAAATTTGAAACACTAAAATACTCTTTTTTTCTCTGAAAAACTTCTTAAACAGCGAAGAAAATGTTGTTTTAAGGTGATTTGTTAATTAAAGATGTACGATAATTACAGTTATTAATCTCTAAACGAAAGATTTCAATTTTGAAATATCTTTTACATTTTTGGTTTTTAACAGAATTATTATAATGGGAATTTTATGGCTTCATAGTATTTAATAAGATCATTTTCCTTCCCTTTTGTCAAATAACATATATACGAATTTTTTTTTAATGAGTGTTATCATTTACCTGCACAATATTATTCCTCTTACATCTCTTATAAGTCAATAATATATTTTCATTTTTCCATTAGAAACATCAATTTTATCTCAATGGATTCGCTCAAAAAATGTAAACAATGTAAAAAATACAAAAAATTCGACAAGTATAGCAGGTGATCTCTTAGTCTAGAATAAACAAACAGTTTTTATATCGTTATTGCTCTTTCCCGTAATTGAAACTTCATGAATTTTTTTTGTGAATTGCTAACTTTTTGTTCCATTTTTGGTCAAATTTTTATAATTTTTTAACGAGCCGTTTAGCGTCAAAAAATCATTATCTGAAAACACAAATCGTACTGTAGCGCCCCTTTAGCGAATGTAATTTTAGAAAAAAATATCTCAACTCATTCGCCATATAATGTTCTATTTGTAGGCATAGTTTCATTCTTGTCCATCAAACAGTATGGCCTGTATCGCTCTGACAAGGTTTGAGATTGAATTATAAGTCAAAATTTGTACATTTTATTGAAAAAAAAATATTTCCTGTTGTCTTAAAATTCTGAATATATTTTTCGTTTGTTGCATTTGTAACTTCAAAGATAATGTCAAAATTTCAAAACTCTAGGGTTATCAGTTTAGGAGAAATAAATGTTTTAAAAAAAACGGTTTTTGGCAAAAAAAGTGACTTTCCCATCATGTATAATTCTTCCCAAACAATAGGGATCTTCGTCTAATAGGGGCCCATTTTTGTGTAAAATATCAACTTGATCCATCTAAGATTCTGGACCGTAGCGTGGTAACAAGCAATGCTAACACACGCACCCACCCACCCACCCACCCACCCACCCACACACACACAGACATCATCGTAAAAACTTCATAAAACGACTTCTGGGACCTCAAAACATGTAATTCCGTCAAAATCTCGAGATCGAATTTTTTCACGATCACTATACTTTACTTATAGTAAAGTAAAAAGGTTGAAAAATGCAACAAAGTTGACTATTTACAACCTCTTTTCAATGATTTTGCAATTTTAGTATACTTTTTACAAAAATGTGAAAAAATATAAGAAAGTTGAATAGTTTCTACCTGTTTTCTATCAATTTGATCATTAAACACACTCGTAAAAAAAGTTGAAAAATGTAACAAAGTTGACTAGTTACTATCTCATTTCAGTCGATTTCCACTTTTAGTACAATTTTTACAAAAAGGCACAAAAATTTATAAAAATTTTGCACATTAAACACACACGAAAAAAAGTTTGAAAAATGCAACAAAGTTGACTAGTTACAACCTCTTTTCAATGTTTTTGCAATTTTAGTATACTTTTTACAAAAAGATGGAAAAACATAAGGAAGTTGACAAGTTTCTAATTATTTTAAATCACTTTGCACTTTAAACAGATTCGTAAAAAAAGTTGAAAAATGTAACAAAGTTGAGTAGTTACTATCTCTTTTCAGTCGATTACCACATTTAGTACACTTTTTCCAAAAAGTTGAAAAAATGTAACAAAGTTGACTAGTTTCTACATGTTTTCAATCATTTAGCACTTTAAACACACTCGTAAAAAAAGATGAAAAATGTAACAAAGTGCACTAGTTACTATCTCGTTTCAGTCGATTTCCAATTTATGTACACTTTTTACAAAAAGTCAAAAAAATGTAAAAAATTGACTAGTTTCTACATGTTTTTAATCATTTTGCACTTTAAACACACTCGTAAAATTTTGAAAAATAAAACAAAGTTGACTAGTTACTATCTCATTTCAGTCGATTTCCACTTTTAGTACAATTTTTACAAAAAGTTGAAAAAATGTAACAAAGTTGACTAGTTTCTACATGTTTTCAATCATTTTGCACTTTAAACACACTCGTAAAAAAAGTTGAAGAATGTAACAAAGTTGACTAGTCACTATCTCATTTCAGTCGAATTCCAATTTTCGTACACTTTTTACAGAAAGTCAAAAAAATGTAACAAAATTGACTAGATTCTACATGTTTTCAATCATTTTGCACTTTAAACACACTCCTAAAATGTTGAAAAATATAACAATGTTGACTAGTTACAATCTCTTTTCAATCGATTTGCACCTTTAGTACAGTTTTTACAAAAAGTTGAAAAAATGTAACAAAGTTGACTAGTTTCAACATATTTCAAACATTTTGCACTTTAAACACACACGAAGAAAAGGTTGAAAAATGCAACAAAGTTGACTATTTACAACCTCTTTTCAATGATTTTGCAATTTTTGTATACCTTTTACAAAAAGATGAAAAAATATAAGTAAGTTGACAGGTTTCTTCCTATTTTCAATCACTGAGCACTTTAAACACACTCGTAAAAAAAGTTGAAAAATATAACAAAGTTGACTAGTTACTATCTTTTTTCAGTCGATTACCACATTTAGTACACTTTTTCCAAAAAGTTGAAAAAATGTAACAAAGTTGACTAGTTTCTACATATTTTCAATCATTTTGCACTTTAAACACACTCGTAAAAAAAGTTAACAAAAATGTAACAAAGTTGAATAGTTTCTACCTGTTTTCTATCAATTTGATCTTTAAACACACTCGTAAAAAAAATTGAAAAATGTAACAAAGTTGACTAGTTACTATCTCATTTCAGTTGATTTCCACTTTTCGTACACTTTTTACAAAAAGTCAAAAAAATGTATCGAAATTGACTAGTTTCTACATGTTTTCAATCATTTTGCAAAAAAACACACTCGTAAAATGTTGAAAAATATAAGTATGTTGACTAGTTACAATCTCTTTTCAATCGATTTGCACCTTTAGTACAGTTTTTACAAAAGGATAAAAAAATGTACAAAGTTGACTAGTTTCTACCTGTTTTCAATCATTTTGCACTTTAAACATACACGAAAAAAAGTTGAAAAATGTAACAATCTTGACTAGTTACTATCTCATTACAGTCGATTTCCAATTTTCGTACACTTTTTACAAAAAGTCAAAAAAATGTAACACAGTTGACTAGTTGCTACATGTTTTTAATCATTTTGCACATTAAACACACACGAAGAAAAGGTTGAAAAATGCAACAAAGTTGACTAGTTACAACCTCTTTTCTATGATTTTGCAATTTTAGTATACTTTTTACAAATTGATTAAAATAATATAAGAAAGTTGAATAGTTTCTACCTGTTTTCTATCAATTTGATCTTTAAACACACTCGTAAAAAAAATTGAAAAATGTAACAAAGTTGACTAGTTACTATCTCATTTCAGTTGATTTCCACTTTTCGTACACTTTTTACAAAAAGTTGAAAAAAAATGTAACACAATGACTAATTTCTACATGTTTTCAATCATTTTGCACATTAAACACACTCGTAAAAAAAGTTAAAAAATGTAGCAAAGTTGACTAGTTACTGTCTCATTTCAGTCGATTTCCAATTTTCCTACACTTCTTACAAAAAGTCAAAAAAATGTTACAAAATTGACTAGTTTCTACATGTTTTCAATCATTTTGCACTTTAAACACACTCGTAAAATGTTCAAAAATATAACAATGTTGACTAGTTACAATCTCTTTTCAATCGATTTGCACCTTTAGTACAGTTTTTACAAAAAGATGAAAAAATGTACAAAGTTGACTAGTTTCTACCTGTTTTCAATTTTTTTGCACTATAAACATACAGGAAAAAATCTGGAGTGGCCTACACTCTACTTTACTATAAGTAACTCAATGTCAAATTTCTTGAGTATATATAACATAACGTATCATTTAAGCAAAACATAAATATCTAAATGGGATATAATTATTAGCATTGCATTCGTGAGGTAGTACAGATAGTGATTGAAGGACATATCAAATAATAAGCTTATTTTTGTACATCACAAATAATTTATTATTTGCAAATAATTTCATTAGTATAACTACAGCAGTAATATCATTTTTGAAAAACCAATGTGAACATTTCTTGAAATGAAATATTATCCTACAAGAGAACATGGCTATTGTTCAAATAGCCAGTAGATTTCTTACATCGTTTACTTAACAAACATCCTTCTACATTGAATATTAATCTAAAATTTTCAAATTTAAAACAGTAAAATACCCTTTTTTTCTCTGAAAAACATCTTAAACAGCAAAGAAAATATTGTTTTAAGGTGATTTGTTAATTAAAGATGTACGATAATTACAGTTATTAATCTCTAAACGAAAGATTTATATTTTGAATTATCTTTTACATTTTTGGTTTTTAACAGAATTATTATACTGGGAATTTTATGGCTTCTTAGTATTTAATAAGATCATTTTCCTTCCCCTTTGTCAAATAACATATATACGATTTTTTTTTAATGAGTGTTATCATTTACCTGCACAATATTATTCCACTTACATCTCTTATAAGTCAATAATATATTTTCATTTTTCCATTAGAAACATCATTTTTATCTCAGTGGAATCGCTCAAAAAATTTCTAAGTCAATGTAAACAATGTAAAAAAATACAAAAAATTCGACAAGTATAGCAGGTGATCTCTTAGTCTAGGATAAACAAAGAGTTTTTATATCGTTATTGCTCTTTCCCGTAATTGAAACTTCATGATTTTTTTTTCATTCATGAATTTTTTGTTCCATTTTTGGTCAAATTTTCATAATTTTTTAACGAGCCGTTTAGCGTCAAAAAAACATTTTCTGAAAACACAAATCGTAATCTAACGCCCCTTTAGCGAATGTAATTTTAGAAAAAAATATCTCAACTCATTGTCCATATAATGTTCTATTTATAGGCATAGTTTCATTCTTGTCCGTCAAACAGTATGGCTTGTATCGCTCTCACAAGGTTTGAGATTGATTTATAAGTCAAAATTTGTACATTTTATTGAAAAAAAAATATTTCCTGTTGATATAAAATTTTGAATATATTTTTCGTTTGTTCCATTTGTAACCTTAAAGATAATGTCAAAATCTCAAAACTCTAGGGTTATTAGTTTAGGAGAAATAAATGTTTTAAAAAAAACGGTTTTTGGCAAAAAAAGTGACTTTCCCATCATGCATAATTCTTCCCAAACAATAGGGATCTTCGTCTAAATGGGGCCCATTTTTGTGTAAAATATCAACTTGATCCATCAAAGATTCTGGACCGTAGCGTGGTAACAAGCAATGCTAACACACGCAACAACCCACGCACCCACCCACCCACCCACACACACACAGACATCATCGTAAAAACTTCATAAAACGACTTCTGGGACCTCAAAACATGTAATTCCGTCAAAATCTCGAGATCGAATTTTTTCACGATCACTATACTTTACTTATAGTAAAGTAAAAAAGGTTGAAAAATGCAACAAAGTTGACTAGTTACAACCTCTTTTCAATGATTTTGCAATTTTAGTATACATTTTACAATAAGATGGAAAAACATAAGAATGTTGACAAGTTTCTACTTATTTTCAATCACTTTGCACTTGAAACACATTCGTAAAAAAAGTTGAAAGATGTAACAAAGTTGACTAGTTACTATCTCTTTTCAGTCGATTACCACATTTAGTACACTTTTTCCAAAAAGTTGAAAAAATATAACAAAGTTGACTAGTTTCTACATGTTTTCAATCATTTTGCACTTTAAACACACTCGTAAAAAAAGTTGAAAAATGTAACAAAGTTGACTAGTTACTATCTCATTTCAGTCGATTTCCAATTTTCGTACACTTTTTACAAAAAGTTTAAAAAATGTTACAAAATTGACTAGTTTCTACCTGTTTTCAATCATTTTGCACTTTAAACACACACGAAAAAAAGGTTGAAAAATGCAACAAATTGACTAGTTACAACCTCATTTCAATGATTTTGCATGTTTAATATACTTTTTACAAATTGATTAAAAAATTATAGGAAAGTTGAATAGTTTCTACCTGTTTTCTATCAAGTTGATCTTTAAACACACTCATTAAAAAAGTTAAAAAATGTAACAAAGTTGACTAGTTACTATCTCATTTCAGTCGATTTCCACTTTTAGTACAATTTTTACAAAAGTTGAAAAATTTAACAAAGTTGGCTTGTTTCTACATGTTTTCAGTCATTTTGCAGTTTAAACACACTCGTAAAAAAAGTTGAAAAATGTAACAAAGTTGACTAGTTACTATGTCTTTTCAATCGATTTCCAATTTTAGTATACTTTTTACAAATAGATGGAAAAATATAAGAAAGTTGACAAATTTCTACCAATTTTCAATCATTTTGCATTTTAAACACACTCGTAAAAAAAGTTGAATAAATGTAACAAAGTTGACTAGTTTCTACATGTTTTCAATCATTTTGCACTTTAAACACACTCGTAAGAAAAGTTAAAAAATGTAACTAAGTTGACTAGTTACTATCTCATTTCAGTCGATTACCACTTTTAGTACACTTTTTACAAAATGTTGAAAAAATGTAACAATGTTGACTAGTTTCTACATGTTTTCAATCATTTTGTACTTTAAACACACTAGTAAAATGTTGAAAAATATAACTATGTTGACTAGTTACAATCTCTTTTCAGTCGATTAGCACCTTTAGTACAGTTTTTACAAAAAGATGAAAAAATGTACAAAGTTGACTAGTTTCTACCTGTTTTCAATCATTTTGCACTTTAAACACACACGAAAAAAAGGTTGAATAATGCAACAAATTGACTAGTTACAACCTCATCTCAATGATTTGTCAACTTTGTACATTTTTTCATCTTTTTGTAAAAACTGTACTAAAGGTGCTAATCGATTGAAAGAGATTGTACCTAGTCAACATAGTTATATTTTTCTACATTTTACGAGTGTGTTTAAAGTACAAAATGATTGAAAACATGTAGAAACTAGTCAACATTGTTACATTTTTTCAACATTTGGTAAAAAGTGTACTAAAAGTTGTAATCGACTGAAATGGGATAGTAACTAGTCAACTTTGTTACATTTTTTAACTTTTTTCCGAGTGTGTTTAAAGTGCAAAATGATAAAAACATGTAGAAACTAGTCAACTTTGTTACATTTTTTCAACTTTTTGGAAAAAGTGTACTAAATGTGGTAATCGACTGAAAAGAGATAGTAACTAGTCAACTTTGTTACATTTTTCAACTTTTTTTACGAATGTGTTTAAAGTACAAAATGATTGAAAATAGGTAGAAATTTCTCAACTTTCTTATATTTACCCATCTTTTGAAAAAAGTATACTAATATTGCAACATCATTGAAAAGATGTTGTAACTAGTCAACTTTGTTGCATTTTTCACCCTTTTTTTCGTGTGTGTTTAAAGTGCAAAATGATTGAAAACATGTAGAAACTAGTCAATTTTGTAACATTTTTTTGACTTTTTGTAAAAAGTGTACGAAAATTGTAAATCGACTGAAATGATATAGTAACTAGTCAACTTTGTTACATGTTTCAACTTTTTTTACGAGTGTGTTTAAAGTGCAAAATGATTGAAAACATGTAGAAACTAGTCAACTTTGTTATATTTTTTCAACTTTTTGGAAAAAGTGTACTAAATGTGGTAATCGACTGAAAAGAGATAGTAACTAGTCAACTTTGTTACATCTTTCAACTTTTTTTACGAATGTGTTTCAAGTGCAAAGTGATTGAAAATAAGTAGAAACTTGTCAACATTCTTATGTTTTTCCATCTTATTGTAAAATGTATACTAAAATTGCAAAATCATTGAAAAGAGGTTGTAACTAGTCAACTTTGTTGCATTTTTCAACCTTTTTTTCGTGTGTGTTTAATGTGAAAAATGATTGAAAACATGTAGCAACTAGTCAACTTTGTTACATTTTTTCAACTTTTTGTAAAAAGTGTACGAAAAGTGGAATTCGACTGAAGAGAAATAGTAACTAGTCAACTTTGTTACATTTTTCAACTTTTTGTACGAATGTGTTTAATGTGCAAAATGATTGAAAAGATGTAGAAACAAGCCAACTTTGTTACATTTATTCAACTTTTTGTAAAAATTGTACTAAAAGTCGAAATCGACTGAAAAGAGATAGTAACTAGTCAACTTTGTTACATTTTTTAACTTTTTTAACGAGTGTGTTTAACGATCAACTTGATAGAAAACAGGTAGAAACTATTCAACTTTCTTATATTTTTTTAATCAATTTGTAAAAAGTATACTAAACATGCAAAATCATTGAAATGAGGTTGTAACTAGTCAACTTTGTTGCATTTTTCAACCTTTTTTTCCTGTGTGTTTATAGTGCAAAAAAATTGAAAACAGGTAGAAACTAGTCAACTTTGTACATTTTTTCATCTTTTTGTAAAAACTGTACTAAAGGTGCAAATCGATTGAAAAGAGATAGTAACTAGTCAACATTGATATATTTTTGAATATTTTACGAGTGTGTTTAAAGTGCAAAATGATTGAAAACATGTAGAACCTAGTCAATTTTGTAACATTTTTTTGACTTTTTGTAAGAAGTGTAGGAAAATTGGAAATCGACTGAAATGAGATAGTAACTAGTCAACTTTGTTACATTTTTTAACTTTTTTTACGAGTGTGTTTAATGTGCAAAATGATTGAAAACATGTAGAAATTAGTCAACTGTGTTACATTTTTTTTCAACTTTTTGTAAAAAGTGTACGAAAAGTGGAAATCAACTGAAATGAGATAGTAACTAGTCAACTTTGTTACATTTTCAATTTTTTTTACGAGTGTGTTTAAAGATCAAATTGATTGAAAACAGGTAGAAACTATTCAACTTTCTTATATTTTTTAATCAATTTGTAAAAAGTATACTAAAATTGCAAAATCATAGAAAAGAGGTTGTAACTAGTCAACTTTGATGCATTTTTGAACCTTTTCTTCGTGTGTGTTTAATGTGCAAAATGATTAAAAACATGTAGCAACTAGTCAACTGTGTTACATTTTTTTGACTTTTTGTAAAAAGTGTACGAAAATTGGAAATCGACTGTAATGAGATAGTAACTAGTCAAGATTGTTACATTTTTTAACTTTTTTTCGTGTATGTTTAAAGTGCAAAATGATTGAAAACAGGTAGAAACTAGTCAACTTTGTACATTTTTTCATCCTTTTGTAAAAACTGTACTAAAGGTGCAAATCGATTGAAAAGAGATTGTAACTAGTCAACATACTTATATTTTTCTACATTTTACGAGTGTGTTTTAAGTGCAAAATGATTGAAAACGTGTAGAAACTAGTCAATTTTGATACATTTTTTTGACTTTTTGTAAAAAGTGTACGAAAATTGGAGATCGACTGAAATGAGATAGTAACTAGTCAACTTTGTTAAATTTTTTAACTTTTTCTATGAGTGTGTTTAGAGTTGCATAATGATTGATAACATGTAGAAACTAGTCAACATTGTTACATTTTTTCAACATTTTGTAAAAAGTGTACTAAAAGTTGTAATCGACTGAAAAGAGATAGTAACAAGTCAACTTTGTTACATTTTTCAACTTTTTTCAGGAATGTGTTTAAAGTGAAATGATTGAAAATTGGTAGAAATTTTGTCAACTTTCTTATATTTTTCCATCTTTTTGTAAAAAGTATACTAAAATTGCAAAATCATTGAAAAGAGGTTGTAACTAGTCAACTTTCTTGCATTTTTCAACCTTTTTTTCGTGTGTGTTAATGTGCAAAATGATTGAAAACATGTAGAAACTGGTCAACTTTGTTACATTTTTTCAACTTTTTGTAAAAAGTGTACGAAAAGTGGTTATCGACTGATTAGAGATAGTAAGTAGTCAACTTTGTTACATTTTTCAATTTTTTTAACGAGTTTGTTTTAAGATCAACTTGATAGAAAACAGGTAGAAACTATTCAACTTTCTTATATTTTTTTAATCAATTTGTAAAAAGTATATTAAAATTGCCAAATCATTGAGATGAGGTTGTAACTAGTCAACTTTCTTGCATTTTTCAACCTTTTTGTCGTGTGTGTTTAAAGTGGAAAATGATTGAAAACAGGTAGAAACTAGTCAACTTTGTACATTTTTTCATCTTTTTGTAAAAACTGTACTAAAGGTGCAAATCGATTGAAAAGAGATTGTAACTAGTCAACATTGTTATATTTTTCAACATTTTACGAGTGTGTTTAAAGTGCAAAAAGATTGAAAACATGTTGAAATTAGTCAACTTTGTTACATTTTTTCAACATTTTTTACGAGTGTGTTTAAAGTGCAAAATGATTGAAAAAATGTAGAAACTAGTCAACTTTGTTACATTTTTTCAACTTTTTTTACGAGTGTGTTTAAAGTGCAAAATGATTGAAAAAATGTAGAAACTAGTCAACTTTGGTACATTTTTTCAACTTTTTGGAAAAAGTGTACTAAATGTGGTAATCGACTGAAAAGAGATAGTAACTAGTCAACTTTGTTACATTTTTCAACTTTTATTACGAATATGTTTAAAGTGCGATGTGATTGAAAATAGGTAGAAACTTGTCAACTTTCTTATATTTTTTCATCTTTTTGTAAAAAGTGTACTAAATTTGCAAAATCATTGAAAAGAGGTTGTAACTAGTCAACTTTGTTGCATTTTTCACCCTTTTTTTCGTGTGTGTTTAATGTGCAAAATGGTTGAAAACATGTAGAAACTATTCAACTTTGTTACATTTTTTCAACTTTTTGTAAAAAGTGTACGAAAAGTGGAAATCGACTGAAAAGAGATAGTAACTAGTCAAATTGGTTACATTTTTCAACTTTTTTAACGAGTGTGTTTAAAGATCAAATTGATAGAAAATAGGTAGAAACTATTCAACTTTCTTATTTTTTTTTAATCAATTTGTAAAAAGTATATTAAAATCTCAATCATCATTGAGATGAGGTTGTAACTAGTCAACTTTGTTGCATTTTTGAACCTTTTTTTCGTGTGTGTTTAAAGTGCAAAATGATTAAAAACAGGTAGAAACTAGTCAACTTTGTACATTTTTTCATCTTTATGTAAAAACTGTACTAAAGGTGCTAATCGATTGAAAAGAGATTGTAACTAGTCAACATAGTTATATTTTTCAACATTTTACGAGTGTGTTTAAAGTACAAAATGATTGAAAACATGTAGAAACTAGTCAACATTGTTACATTTTTTCAACATTTTGTAAAAAGTGTACTAAAAGTTGTAATCGACTGAAATGAGATAGTAACTAGTCAAGTTTGTTACATTTTTTAACTTTTTTTACGAGTGTGTTTAAAGTGCAAAATGATTGTAAACATGTAGAAACTAGTCAACTTTGTTACATTTTTTCAACTTTTTGGAAAAAGTGTACTAAATGTGGTAATCGACTGAAAAGAGATAGTAACTAGTCAACTTCGTTACATTTTTCAACTTTTCTTACGAGTGTGTTTAAAGTGCAAAATGATTGAAAACATGTAGAAACTAGTCAACTTTGTTACATTTTTTCAAATTAACAAAAATGTAACAAAGATGACTAGTTTCTACATGTTTTCAATCATTTTGCACTTTAACACACTCGAAAAAAAAGTAAAAAAATGTAACAATGTTGACTAGTTACTATCTCATTTCAGTCGATTACAACTTTTAGTACACTTTTTACCAAATGTTGAAAAAATGTGACAATGTTGACTAGTTTCTACATGTTTTCAATCATTTTGTACTTTAAACACACTCGTAAAATGTTGAAAAATATAACTATGTTGACTAGTTACAATCTCTTTTCAATCGATTAGCACCTTTAGTACAGTCTTTACAAAAAGATGAAAAAATGTACAAAGTTGACTAGTTTCTACCTGTTTTCAATCATTTTGCACTTTAAACACACACGAAAAAAAGGTTGAAAAATGCAACAAAGTTGACTAGTTACAACCTCATCTCAATGATTTGGCAATTTTAATATACTTTTTACAAATTGATTAAAAAAAATAAGATAGTTGAATAGTTTCTACCTATTTTCTATCAATTTGATCTTTAAACACACTCGTTAAAAAAGTTGAAAAATGTAAGCAATTTGACTAGTTACTATCTCTTTTCAGTCGATTTCCACTTTTCGTACACTTTTTACAAAATGTTGAAAAAATGTAACACAGTTGAATAGTTTCTACATGTTTTCAATCATTTTGCACATTAAACACACACGAATAAAAGGGTGAAAAATGCAACAAAGTTGACTAGTTACAACCTCTTTTCAATGATGTTGCAATTTTAGTATACTTTTTTCAAAAGATGGGTAAATATAAGAAAGTTGAGAAATTTCTACCTATTTTCAATCATTTTGTACTTTAAACACATTCGTAAAAAAAGTTGAAAAATGTAACAAAGTTGACTAGTTACTATCTCTTTTCAGTCGATTACCACATTTAGTACACTTTTTCCAAAAAGTTGAAAAAATGTAACAAAGTTGACTAGTTTCTACATGTTTTCAATCATTTTGCACTTTAAACACACTCGTAAAAAAAGTTGAAAAAATGTAACAAAGTTGACTAATTTCAACATGTTTTCAATCTTTTTGCACTTTAAACACACTCGTAAAAAAAGTTGAATAATGTATCAAAGTTGACTAGTTACTATCTCATTTCAGTCGATTTTCAATTTTCGTACACTTTTTACAAAAAGTGAAAAAAATGTTACCAAATTGACTAGTTTCTACATGTTTTCAATCATTTTGCACTTTAAACACACTCGTAAAATGTTGAAAAATATAACTATGTTGACTAGTTACAATCTCTTTTCAATCGATTTCCACTTTTAGTACAGTTTTTACAAAAAGATGAGAAAATGTACAAAGTTGACTAGTTTCTACCTGTTTTCAATCAATTTGCACTTTAAACACACACGGAAAAAAGGTTGAAAAATGCAACAAAGTTGACTAGTTACAACATCATCTCAATGATTTGGCAATTTTAATATACATTTTACAAATTCATTGAAAAAATATAAGAAAGTTGAATAGTTTCTACCTATTTTCTATCAATTTGATCTTTAAACACACTCGTTAAAAAAGTTGGAAAATGTAACCAATTTGACTAGTTACTATCTCTTTTCAGTCGATTACCACAGTTAGTACACTTTTTACAAAAATTTGAAAAAATGTAACGAAGTTGACTAGTTTCTACATGTTTTCAATCATTTAGCACTTTAAACACACTCGTAAAAAAAGTTGAAAAATGTAACAAAGTTGACTACTTACTATCTCATTTCAGTCGATTTCCACTTTTCGTACACTTTTTACAAAAAGTTGAAAAAATGTAACAAAGTTGACTAGTTTCTACATGTTTTCAATCATTTTGCACATTAAACACACACGAAAAAAAGGGTGAATAATGCAACAAAGTTGACTAGTTACAACCTCTTTTCAATGATGTTGCAATTTTAGTATACTTTTTACAAAAAGATGGAAAAATATAAGCAAAGTTGAAAAATTTTAACCTATTTTCAATCATTTTGCAATTTAAACACATTCGTAAAAAAAGTTGAAAAATGCAACAAAGTTGACTAGTTACTATCTCTTTTCAGTCGATTACAACTTTTACTACACTTTTTACAAAAATTTGAAAAAAAGTAACGAAGTTGACTAGTTTCTACATGTTTTCAATGATTTAACAGTTTAAACACACTCGTAAAAAAAGTTGAAAAATGTAACAAAGTTGACTACTTACTATCTCATTTCATTCGATTTCCACTTTTCGTACACTTTTTACAAAAAGTTGAAAAAATGTAACAAAGTTGACTAGTTTCTACATGTTTTCAATCATTTTGCACATTAAACACACGAAAAAAAGGGTGAAAAATGCAACAAAGTTGACTAGTTACAACCTCTTTTCAATTATGTGCAATTTTAGTATACTTTTTACAAAAAGATAGAAAAATATAAGAAAGTTGAAAAATTTTAACCTATTTTCAATCATTTTGCACTTTAAACACATTCGTAAAAAAAGTTGAAAAATGCAACAAAGTTGACTAGTTACTATCTCTTTTCAGTCGATTACAACTTTTACTACACTTTTTACAAAATGTTGAAAAAATGTAACAATGTTGACTAGTTTCTACACGTTTTCAATCATTTTGTACTTTAAACACACTCGTAAAATGTTGAAAAATATAACTATGTTGACTAGTTACAATCCCTTTTCAATCATTCACCTTAGTAATTTTTACAAAAAGTAAAAAAATGTACAAAGTTGACTAGTTTCTACCTGTTTTCAATCATTTTGCACTTTAAAACACACGAAAAAAAGGTTGAAAAATGCAACAAAGTTGACTAGTTACAACCTCTTCAATGATTTGCAATTTTATATACTTTTTACAAATGATTAAAAAAAATAAAAAGTTGAATAGTTTCTACCTTTTTCATCATTTGACTTTAAACACATAGAAAAAAAGTTGAAAAAATAACAAAGTTGACTAGTTACATCTCTTTTCATCGATTACCACTTTATACACTTTTTCCAAAAGTTGAAAAAATGTAACAAAGTTGACTAGTTTCTACTGTTTTCAATCATTTTGACTTTAAACACACCGAAAAAAAGTTGAAAAATGAAAAAGTTGACTAGTTACAACCTCTTTCAATGATTTGGCAATTTAATAACTTTTTACAAATGATTAAAAAAATTAAGAAAGTTGAATAGTTTCTACCTTTTTCATCAATTTGACTTTAAACACACTTGTAAAAAAGTTGAAAAATGTAACCAATTTGACTAGTTACTATCTCTTTTCAGTCGATTTCCACTTTTGTACACTTTTTACAAAAAGTTGAAAAAATGTAACAAAGTTGAATAGTTTCTACTGTTTTCAATCATTTTGCACTTAAACACACACGAAAAAAAGGTGAAAAATGCAACAAAGTTGCTAGTTACAACTCTTTCAATGATTTGCAATTTTAGTATATTTTTTAAAAGATGGAAATATAAGAAAGTTGAGAAATTTCTACCTATTTTCAGTCATTTTGTACTTTAAACACATTCGTAAAAAAAGTTGAAAAATGTAACAAAGTTGACTAGTTACTATCTCTTTTCAGTCGATTACCACATTTAGTACACTTTTTCAAAAAGTTGAAAAAATTTAACAAAGTTAACTACTTTCTACATGTTTTCAATCATTTTGCACTTCAAACACACTCGTAAAAAAAGTTAAAAAATGTAACAAAGTTGACTAGTTACTATCTCATTTCAGTCGATTTCCAATTTTCGTACACTTTTTACAATGTCAAAAAAAAGTATCAAAATTGACTAGTTTCTACATGTTTTCAATCATTTTGCACTTTAAACACACCGAAAAAGTTGAAAAATTAACAAATTTGACTAGTTACAACTCTTTTCAATGATTTCATTTTAGTACATTTTTACAAAAAGATGAAAAATTAAAAGTTGAATTTCTACCTTTTTCAATCAATTTGACTTTAAACACACCGAAAAAAGTTGAAAAATGAACAAAGTTGACTAGTTACACTCTTTCATGATTTGCAATTTTATAACTTTTTACAAATATTGAAAAAATTAAAAATTGATAGTTTCTACTTTTTCAATCATTTTGACTTTAAACACACTCGTAAAAAAAGTTGGAAAATGTAACAATTGACTAGTTACATCTCTTTTCATCGATTCCAATTTAGTACACTTTTTACAAAAATTGAAAAAATTAAGAAGTTGATAGTTTCTACTGTTTTCAATCATTTGCACTTTAAACACACTCGTAAAAAAAGTTGAAAAATGTAACAAAGTTGACTATTACTATCTCATTTCAGTCGATTTCCATTTTCGTACATTTTTACAAAAAGTTGAAAAAAATGTAACAAAGTTGACTAGTTTCTACATGTTTTCAATCATTTTGCACTTTAAACACACGAAAAAAAGGGTTGAAAATGAACAAAGTTGACTAGTTACAACTCTTTTCAATGATTTGCAATTTTAGTAACTTTTTACAAAAAGATGGAAAAATATAAGCAAAGTTGAAATTTTACCTTTTTCAATCATTTTGCACTTTAAACACATCGTAAAAAAAGTTGAAAAATGCAACAAAGTTGACTAGTTACTATCTCTTTTCAGTCGATTCAATTTTATACACTTTTTACAAAAATTTGAAAAAAATGTAAGAAAGTTGACTAGTTTCTACATGTTTTCAATCATTTACATTTAAACACACTCGTAAAAAAAGTTGAAAAATGTAACAAAGTTGACTATTACTATCTCATTTCAGTCGATTTCCACTTTTCTTTTTAAAAATGAAAAAAAAATAATTACTTTATTTTAAAAAAAAAGGTAAAAAAATTACTTTATTATTTTTTTAAAATGAAAAAAATAAAATTTACTTTATTTATTAATAAAAAATAAAAAAATTATTTTTCATTTTTTTAAATAAAAAATAATTTTTTATTTTTAAAAAAAAGTAAAAAATTACTTTATTACTTTTTTAAAATAAAAAAATTAAATGAATTACTTTATTTTTAAAAAAAAGTGAAAAAAAGTTACAGTTACTTTCAAAATGAAAAATTTGCAATTTTAATTACTTTTTACAAATTGATTAAAAAAAAAAAAAGTTGAAATTACTTTTCAACATTTGACTTTAAACCATTTAAAAAAAGTTGAAAAATTTAACAAATTGATAGTAAATTTTATGATTTACCATTTATCATTTTTAAAAATTAAAAAATGAAAAAAGTTACTAGTTTCTACTTTTTCAATCATTTTGCATTTAAAAAATGAAAAAAGTTAAAAATGCAATAAGTTACTGTTACAACCATTTAATGTTTGAATTATAATAATTTTTACAATGTTAAAAAATTAAAAGTTGATAGTTTTACATTTTACAATTGATTTAAAAATGTTAAAAAAGTTAAAAATGTAACAATTTGACTTTAACCTTCATCGATTCATTTTGTAACTTTTTACAAAAAGTTAAAAAATTACAAATTGAATATTTCTACATTTTTCAATCATTTGATTAAACAAAGAAAAAAAGTTAAAAATTCAACAAATTGCTTTAAACTCATTTAAATGTTCAATTTTAGTATATTTTTTAAAAGTGGGAAATTAAAAAGTTGAAAATTTTACCATTTTACATTTTACTTTAACACATTTAAAAAAATTAAAAAGAAAAAGTTGAAGTACTATTTTATATTACACATTTATAATTTTTAAAAATTTAAAAAATTTAAAAATTAAATTTAATGTTTCAACATTTTCTTCAAAACTTAAAAAAAGTTAAAAAATGAAAAATTACAGTTACTATTCTTTCTCTTTCCATTTTCGTACACTTTTTACAATTTAAAAAAAAGTAAAAATTACAGTTTACATGTTTTCAATCATTTTCACTTTAACACACCGAAAAGTTGAAAAATAACAAAGTTGAAGTTAAATCTTTCAAGTTTATTTTAGTACATTTTTAAAATGATAAAATTTTTAAAAGTTGAATTTTACCTTTTTCATCATTTGACTTTAAACACACTTAAAAAATTGAAAAATGAACAAAGTTGACTAGTTACATTCTATTTCATGATTTCAATTTTATACATTTTTACAAAAATTGAAAAAATTTAACAAAGTTGACATAGTTTTCTTCTAAATTTTCTAATATGATCTTAAACACACTCGTTAAAAAAGTTGAAAAGTAAAACAATTGACTAGTTATAATCTCTTTTCACGATTACAAGTTAGTAACTTTTTACAAAAATTAAAAAATTAAATTGATTTTCACTTTTTCAATATTTCATTTAAAAATGTAAAAAAATTGAAAAAGTAACAAGTTACTATTACTTCTCATTTCATCATTTCCACTTTTCGAAAATTTAAAAAGTGAAAAAATGTACAAATTACTAGTTTTCAGTTTTCAATCATTTTCACTTAAAAATGAAAAAAAGTGAAAATAACAAATTGACTAGTTACAACTTTTTCAATGATTTGCAATTTAGTAATTTTTACAAAAAGATGAAAAATACTAAAGTTGATATATTTAACCTTTTTCAACATTTTGATTAAAAATCGAAAAAAAGTTGAAAAATAACAAATTGACTTTACACCTTTAAATTAATTTTAAATTTTTACAAATTTAAAAATTAAATTATTTTCTACATTTTTCAAATTGAAAAAATTAAAAATTGAATTTAATTTCAAATTTTGACTTATACACCATTTAAATTTCATTCACATTTTTACAAAAAGTTAAAAAATTAAAAAGTTGATTTCTATTTTTAACATTTTGACATAAAAAGAAAAAAAGGTGAAAAATGAACAAAGTTCTAGTTCAACCTTTTCATATTAATTTAAACTTTTAAAAAAGTGAAAAATAAAAATTGAAAAATTTTAACCTATTTTCAATCATTTTGCACTTTAAACACTTTAAAAAATTGAAAAATGAACAAAGTTGACTAGTTACATTTTTTCATCATTACATTTTACACACTTTTTAAAAAGTTGAAAAAATGTAACAAGTTGACTAGTTTCTACCTTTTCAATCATTTTTACTTTAAACACTTAAAAGTTGAAAAATTAACAGTTGACTAGTTCACCTTTTAACATTGCCTTTCATTTTTCAAAAATAAAAAAAACAAAGTAAGTTTACTTTTCAACATTTTGCATTTAAACCCCAAAAAAAGGATTAAAAATCAACAAATGATAGTAAACTATAAGATTTGGAATTTTAATATTTTTTACAAATTGATTAAAAAAAAATAGAAAAAAAGTTGAAAATCACCATTCTATAATTTTTTTCATGTAAAATTAAAAAATTAACAAAGTTGAAGTTACTTTTATGTTTACACTTTTCATTTTTCGAATTAAAAAATGTAAAATTGAATTTACATTTTTAACATTTCCTTTAAACAAGAAAAAGTTAAAATCAAAAAGTTAATTAACCATTCAAGTTTGCATTTTAATATTTTTTAAAATATAAAAAAATAGAAATTGAAATTTTACCTATTTTCTATCAATTTGATTTTAAAAACTTTTAAAAAAGTTAAAAATAACAATTTGAATTATTCTCTTTTTCATTTCCATTTTCTACACTTTTTAAAAAAGTTGAAAAAATAACAAAGTTGAATAGTTTCTATTTTTCAATCATTTTCACATTAAAACACTAAAAAAGGGTGAAAAATGAACAAAGTTGTACAATTCTTTCAATTGATTTTATATTTTTTTTAAAAAGGGAAAAAAGAAATTGAAAATTTACCTATTTTCATCATTTTTATTTAAATTTAAAATTTTTTAAAAATGAAAAATATAGTTATATTCTTTTTCATTCCAATTTGACTTTTTAAAAATTGAAAAAATTTAAAAATTAACTTTCTAGTTTTCATCTTTTCATTCAAACCACTTAAAAAATTAAAAAATTAAAAAGTTACAGTTATATTTTCATGTTTCCAATTTTGACATTTTTACAACAAAAAAAAGTAAAAATGATAGTTCATGTTTTAACATTTTCATTTAAAATCAAAATGTTAAAAATTAAAGTTGTATTAAATTTTTAAATTTCCCTTTTTCAGTTTTTACAAAAAATGAAAAAAAGTTGAAGTTTCAATCCTGTTTCAATCATTTCATTTAACCACAGAAAAAAGTTAAAAATGAAAAATTACAGTTACAACATCTCTCAATGTTTGCAATTTTAATTCATTTTAAAATCATTGAAAAAAATTAAAAAGTTAAAGTTTACTATTTTTTCAATTTATCTTTAACATCGTTAAAAATTGAAAATGTAACAATTTACATTACTATTTTTCATGTTCCACATTGACTTTTTACAAAAATTTGAAAAAATTAACAAGTTGACTAGTTTTACATTTTTCAATCATTTCACTTTAAACAGTAAAAAAAGTTGAAAAATGAACAAAGTTGACTATTTTCCTTTCATCATTTCCACTTTCACACTTTTAAAAAAGTTGAAAAAATGAACAAAGTTGAGTTTCACATTTTCAATATTTTGCATTAAAAACAAAAAAAAGGTGAAAATAAAAAGTTGATAGTTAACCTTTTTCAATATTTGAATTTTTAACTTTTTCAAAAAAGTGGAAAATAAAATTAAAAATTTTAACCTTTTTCAATCATTTTCAATTTAAACATTCTAAAAAAATTGAAAAATGAACAAAGTTGACTAGTTTTCTTTTTCATCATTACAACTTTTACTACACTTTTTACAAAAATTTGAAAAATGTAACAAGTTGACTATTTCTACTTTTTCAATCATTTACTTTAACACTCTAAAAAAAGTTGAAAAATGTAACAAAGTTGACTATTTCTCATTTTTCATTTCCATTTTCTAACTTTTACAAAAAGTGAAAATGAACAAAGTTGACTAGTTTCACTTTTTCAATATTTTGCAATTTAAACTTTTAAAAAAAGGTGAAAAATAACAAAGTTGAAAAATTTTAACCTTTTTCAATTATTTGCAATTTAAACTTTTCAAAAAAAGTAAAAAATAAAAAGTTGATTTTAACTATTCTTTTCATGATTAACTTTACTCTTTTTAAAAAATTTGAAAAATGAACAAGTTGACTAGTTTCTACTTTTTCAATATTTACATTTTAACACTTTTTAAAAAAGTTGAAAAATGTAACAAGTTGACTATTACATTTCAATTTCATTTGATTTCAACTTTTCGTAATTTTTAAAAATTAAAAATGTAACAAAGTTACTTTTCATGTTTTCAACTTTTACATTTTTAAAAGAAAAAAAGGTAAAAGTACAGTTCTACGTTTCAACTTTTCATTTAAACAAAAAATTTAAAAAGAAAAATTGATAGTTAAACATTAATATTGCAATTTTAATTCTTTTTAAAATATTAAAAAAAATAAAATTGAAAAGTTCTATTTTCTTTACTTTAAACATTTGTATAAACTTAACAAAATGTTGAAAAATTAACTATGTTGCTATTTTTATCGTTTTCAATTTGTACACTTTTCAAAATTGTAAAAATGTAAAAAATGACTATTTTACTAGTTTATCCTTTTCAATCGATTAAACCACACGAAAAAAAGAAAAATGCAAAAAGTTACTAGTTACAACTATTTACATGATTTGGCAATTATAATATACTTTTTACAAATAATTATAAAATAAAAGAAAGTTGATAGTTTACTTTTTTCAATTTTTTTAATCAATTGATTTTAAAATTGATAAAAAAATTTGAAAAATTAACATTCTATTTATATTTCTTTATCACATTTATTTTAAAAAGTTAAAAAAATGTAACAAAGTTGACTAGTTTCTACATGTTTTCTATTTTCACATTAAAACACTACGAAAAAGGGAAAAATGAAAAAAAATTAGTTGACTAGTTCTTATATATTTTTTGAATATGTTAACTTTAACAAATTGAAAATAACTATTTAATAATTTGTTTTACACATTTAAAAATTTGATTTAAAACTTTTACAAATGTTAAAAATTATAATTGATAGTTTACTACTTTTTCAAATTTTTTTAAAAAACTTTGTTAAAAAATTAAAAATGTTTAAATTTTATTCACATTTTTCAAAAAAATTTCAATAATCTACACTTACAAGTTATAAATAATTCAAATTTCAATATTTCTAACTTTTTCAATTCAATTAAATTATATATTAAAATGGGTAAATATAAAAAGTTGAGATTTAACACATTCTTAAAATGTTGAATTTATAACATTTTATTAAAAGATAAATTAAAAAGTTATTTATACTTTTTCAACATAAAATTTAAAATTCAAAGTTGTAAAAATTAACAAAGTTTAAATCACAGTTAATCTTTTAAAATCAAAACACTGTTAAAAATTAAAAAATTTAATTAATATACTTTCAAATTTCATCATTTAAAAAATTCTAACAATTTAAATTCACAAATTTAACAATTGACTTTAACATCTTTCAATAATTGCAAAATTTAACAATTTAAATGTTAAAAAAATAGTTGACTACGTTTACATTTTTAATCATTTGCATTTAAACATGTAAAAGTTGAAAAATTTACATGTTGACTAGTTTCACTTTTTCAATCAATTTACACTTTAAACAATGTAAAAAGTTGAAAAATTACAAAGTTGACTAGTTTCTACATTTTTCAATAAATTGCATTAAATAACATTAATAAGTTTGAAAATTTTAAAATTGTAGTTAAACATTCTAAAATGGATTTTAAAACATTTAAATAGTTGAAAATTAACAATGTGATGAATTTTTACTTTTTCTCAATAAGATGGTTAAACATTTAAAAAAGTTGGAAAATGTAACCAATTTGACTAGTTACTATCTCTTTTCAGTCGATTACCACAGTTAGTACACTTTTTACAAAAATTTGAAAAAATGTAACGAAGTTGACTAGTTTCTACATGTTTTCAATCATTTAGCACTTTAAACACACTCGTAAAAAAAGTTGAAAAATGTAACAATGTTGACTACTTACTATCTCATTTCAGTCGATTTCCACTTTTCGTACACTTTTTACAAAAAGTTGAAAAAATGTAACAAAGTTGACTAGTTTCTACATGTTTTCAATCATTTTGCACATTAAACACACACGAAAAAAAGGGTGAATAATGCAACAAAGTTGACTAGTTACAACCTCTTTTCAATGATGTTGCAATTTTAGTATACTTTTTACAAAAAGATGGAAGAATATAAGCAAAGTTGAAAAATTTTAACCTATTTTCAATCATTTTGCAATTTAAACACATTCGTAAAAAAAGTTGAAAAATGCAACAAAGTTGACTAGTTACTATCTCTTTTCAGTCGATTACAACTTTTACTACACTTTTTACAAAAATTTGAAAAAATGTAACGAAGTTGACTAGTTTCTACATGTTTTCAATCATTTAACACTTTAAACATACTCGTAAAAAAAGTTGAAAAATGTAACAAAGTTGACTACTTACTATCTCATTTCAGTCGATTTCCACTTTTCGTACACTTTTTACAAAAAGTTGAAAAAATGTAACAAAGTTGACTAGTTTCTACATGTTTTCAATCATTTTGCACATTAAACACACGAAAAAAAGGGTGAAAAATGCAACAAAGTTGACTAGTTACAACCTCTTTTCAATTATGTGCAATTTTAGTATACTTTTTACAAAAAGATGGAAAAATATAAGAAAGTTGAAAAATTTTAACCTATTTTCAATCATTTTGCACTTTAAACACATTCGTAAAAAAAGTTGAAAAATGCAACAAAGTTGACTAGTTACTATCTCTTTTCAGTCGATTACAACTTTTACTACACTTTTTACAAAAAGTTGAAAAAATGTAACAAAGTTGACTCGTTTCTACATGTTTTCAATCATTTTCCAATTTAAACACACTCGTAAAAAAAATTGAAAAATGTAACGAAGTTGACTAGTTACTATCTCATTTCAGTCGATTTCCAATTTTCGTACACTTTTTACAAAAAGTCAAAAAAAAAGTATCAAAATTGACTAGTTTCTACATCTTTTCAATCATTTTGCACTTTAAGCACACTCGTAAAATGTTGAAAAATATAACTATGTTGACTAGTTACAATCGCTTTTCAATCGATTTGCACCTTTAGTACAGTTTTTACAAAAAAATGAGAAAATGTACAAAGTTGACTAGTTTCTACCTGTTTTCAATCATTTTGCACTTTAAACACACACGAAAAAAAAGTTGAAAAATGTAACAAAGTTGACTACTTATTATCTCATTTCAGTCGATTTCCACTTTTCGTACACTTTTTACAAAAAGTTGAAAAAATGTAACAAAGTTGACTAGTTTCTACATGGTTTCAATCATTTTGCACATTAAAAACACACGAAAAAAAGGGTGAAAAATGCAACAAAGTTGGCTAGTTACAACCTCTTTTCAGTCGATTTCCACTTTTAGTACAATTTTTACAAAAAGTTCAAAAAATGTAACAAAGTTGGCTTGTTTCTACATGTTTTCAATCATTTTGCACTTTAAACACATTCATACAAAAAGTTGAAAAATGTAACAAAGTTGACTAGTTACTATCTCTTTTCAGTCGATTACCACATTTAGTACACTTTCTTTGAAATTTGAAAAAATGTAACAAAGTTGACTAGTTTCTACATGTTTGCAGTCATTTTGCAGTTTAAACACACTCGTAAAAAAAGTTGATAAATGTAACAAAGTTGACTAGTTACTATCTCATTTCAGTCGATTTCCACTTTTCGTACACTTTTTACAAAAAGTTGAAAAAATGTAACAAAGTTGACTAGTTTTTACATGTTTTCAGTCATTTTGCACATTAAACAAACAGGAAAAAAAGGTTGAAAAATGCAACAAAATTGACTAGTTACAACCTCTTTTCAATGATTTTGCAATTTTAGTATACTTTTTACCAAAAGATGGAAAAATATAAGAATGTTGACAAATTTCTACCTATTTTCTATCATTTTGCACTTTAAACAAATTCGCAAAAAAAGTTGAAAAATATAACAAAGTTGACTAGTTACTATCTCTTTTCAGTCGATTACCATATTTAGTACACTTTTTCCAAAAAAGTTGAAAAAATGTAACAAAGTTGACTAGTTTCTACATGTTTTCAATCATTTTGCACTTTAAACACACTCGTAAAGAAAGTTGAAAAATGCAACAAAGTTGGCTAGTTACTATCTCATTTCTGTCGATTTCCAATTTTCGTACACTTTTTACAAAAAGTCAAAAAAAATGTAACAAAATTGACTAGTTTCTACATGTTTTCAATCATTTTGCACTTTAAACACACTCGTAAAATGTTGAAAAATATAACAATGTTGACTAGTTACAATCTCTTTTCAATCGATTTGCACCTTTAGTATAGTTTTTACAAGAAGATGAAAAAATGTACAAAGTTGACTAGTTTCTACCTGTTTTCAATCATTTTGCACTTTAAACACACACGAAAAAAAGGTTGAAAAATGCAACAAAGTTGACTAGTTACAACCTCTTTTCAATGATTTTGCAATTTTGGTATACTTTTTAAAAAGATGGAAAAATATAAGAAAAAAAAAAAAAAAAAAAAAAAAAAAAAAAAAAAAATTTTTTTTTTTTTTTTTTTTTTTTTTTTTTTTATCTCTTTCAGTCGATTCCACTTTGTACACTTTTTACAAAAAGTTGAAAAAATGTAACAAAGTTGACTAGTTTCTACATGTTTTCAATCATTTTGCACTTAAACACACCGAAAAAAAGTGAAAAATGAACAAAGTTGACTAGTTACAACTCTTTTCAATTTCAATTTTAGTAACTTTTTACAAAAAGATAAAAAATTAAAAAGTTGAATTTTACCTTTTTCAATCATTTTGCACTTTAAAACACATCGAAAAAAAGTTGAAAAATGAACAAAGTTGACTAGTTACAACCTCTTTCATGATTTCAATTTATAACTTTTTACAAAATTAAAAAAAACAAGTTGATAGTTTCTACCTTTTCAATCATTTTGACTTTAAACACACTCGTAAAAAGTTGAAAAATTAACAATTGACTAGTTACATCCTTTTCATCGATTACCACTTTAGTACATTTTTACAAAAATTAAAAAATGTAACAAAGTTGACTAGTTTCTACTTTTTCAATCATTTTGCACTTTAAACACACGAAAAAGGTTGAAAAATAAAAAGTTGACTAGTTACAACTCTTTTCAATGATTGCAATTTTATAATTTTTACAAAAAGATGAAAAAATAAAAAGTTGAAATTTCTACCTTTTCAATCATTTTACTTTAAACACATGAAAAAAAGTTGAAAAATAACAAAGTTGACTGTTACACTCTTTTCATGATTCAATTTTATAACTTTTCAAAAGTTAAAAATAACAAAGTTGAAGTTTCTACTGTTTTCATCATTTTGACTTTAAACACACCGTAAAAAAGTTGAAAAATGAACAAGTTGACTAGTTACACTCTTTCATGATTTCAATTTATAATTTTTACAAAAATAAAAAATTAAAAAGTTGATAGTTTCTACTATTTTAATCATTTTGACTTTAAACACACTTGTAAAAAAGTTGAAAAATGTAACAAATTGACTAGTTACTATCTCTTTCAGTCGATTTCCACTTTTCGTACACTTTTTACAAAAAGTTGAAAAAATGTAAAAAGTTGAATAGTTTCTACATGTTTTCAATCATTTTGCACATTAAACACACACGAAAAAAAGGTGAAAAATGCAACAAAGTTGCTAGTTACAACTCTTTTCAATGATTTGCAATTTTAGTATATTTTTTAAAAGATGGGAAATATAAGAAAGTTGAGAAATTTCTACCTATTTTCAATCATTTTGTACTTTAAACACATTCGTAAAAAAAGTTAAAAATGTAACAAAGTTGACTAGTTACTATCTCTTTTCAGTCGATTACCACTTTAGTACACTTTTTCAAAAAGTTGAAAAAATTAACAAAGTTACTTTTCTAATGTTTTCAATCATTTTGCACTTTAAACACACTCGAAAAAAATTAAAAATGTAACAAAGTTGACTAGTTACTATCTCATTTTAGTCGATTTCCAATTTTGTACACTTTTTACAAGTCAAAAAAAAGTAACAAAATTGACTAGTTTCTACATGTTTTCAATCATTTTGCACTTTAAACACACTCGTAAAATGTTGAAAAATATAACAGTTGACTAGTTACAATCTCTTTTCAATCGATTTACCTTTTAGTACAGTTTTTACAAAAAGATAAAAAAATGTACAAAGTTGACTAGTTTCTACCTGTTTTCAATCATTTTGCACTTTAAACACACACGAAAAAAAGGTTGAAAAATGCAACAAAGTTGACTAGTTACAACCTCATCTCAATGATTTGGCAATTTTAATATACTTTTTACAAATTGATTAAAAAAAAATAAGAAAGTTGAATAGTTTCTACCTATTTTCTATCAATTTGATCTTTAAACACATTAGTAAAAAAAGTTGAAAAAAATAACAAAGTTGACTAGTTACTATCTCTTTTCAGTCGATTACCACATTTAGTACACTTTTTCCGAAAAGTTGAAAAAATGTAACAAAGTTGACTAGTTTCTACATGTTTTCAATCATTTTGCACTTTAAACACACACGAAAAAAAGGTTGAAAAATGCAAATAAGTTGACTAGTTACAACCTCATTTCTGTCGATTTCCAATTTTCGTACACTTTTTACAAAAAGTCAAAAAAAATGTAACAAAATTGACTAGTTTCTACATGTTTTCAATCATTTTGCACTTTAAACACACTCGTAAAATGTTGAAAAATATAACAATGTTGACTAGTTACAATCTCTTTTCAATCGATTTGCACCTTTAGTATAGTTTTTACAAGAAGATGAAAAAATGTACAAAGTTGACTAGTTTCTACCTGTTTTCAATCATTTTGCACTTTAAACACACACGAAAAAAAGGTTGAAAAATGCAACAAAGTTGACTAGTTACAACCTCTTTTCAATGATTTTGCAATTTTGGTATACTTTTTAAAAAGATGGAAAAATATAAGAATGTTGACAAATTTCTACCTATTTTCAATCATTTTGCACTTTAAACACATTCGTAAAAAAAGTTGAAAAATGTAACAAAGTTGACTAGTTACTATCTCTTTTCAGTCGATTACAACTTTTAGTACATTTTTTACGAAAAGTTGAAAAATCGTAACAATGTTGACTAGTTTCTACATGTTTTCAATCATTTTGCACTTTAAACACACTTGTAGAAAAAGTTGAAAAATGTAACAAAGTTGACTAGTTACTATCTCATTTCAGTCGATTTCCACTTTTCGTACACTTTTTACAAAAAGTTGAAAAAATGTAACAAAGTTGACTAGTTTCTACATATTTTCAATCATTTTGCACTCTAAACACACTCGTAAAAAAAGTTGAAAAAATGTAACAAAGTTGACTAGTTTCAACATGTTTTCAATCATTTTGCACTTTAAACACACACGAAGAAAAGGTTGAAAAATGCAACAAAATTAATACCGCCACATGTTCTGCCTGATTGACAGAACAAAATTCACGCAATCTAAACCTATCTTTCGATAAAATCGATGTTTTGTCGGGACCCATCACGACGAATGCTGAGCCAACACAGTCGCCTATCTTGCTTCCATCTGTGTAAATCTGTATCATTTGCTCGTCTTTTTCTTCGTTTTGGTTATCATTGAGTTGGCTCATGGTTTCTATTTGAAGGCATTTTGCTGGGTGAGGTTGATCTGTTAACTTGATTGGGCCATCCCATTGTTCAAAAGATAAATCTAAGATATCTGATTTTGATTTAATTAGACGATGCAGGTTGACTACGAGTATTTCTTGAATTTTTAAATTAATTGGGGTGATTCCAGCTAGTACACATACCGCTTCATATGATACTGTTCTGTACGATCTAGTGATTCTAAGTGCTATACTTCTTTGAACTTGATATAGTTTTTCCCTATTTTATTGTTTTTCTAGGCCTTTGTTCCATACAGGTGAAGCATATGTTAGAATTGGTAAGATAGCTCCCTCATAGATGGTTTTCAGAGATTTGGAACCTATTCCCCATTTTATTTTACTTACTCTAGCTATCATATTTATAAGTCGCATACATTTATTTTTAACATATTCTATGTGACTATTCCATTTAAATTTACCGTCGATGATTACGCCTAAATATTTTAATTCTCTTACCATTTCTATTCGTTCATTATTTAAGGTTAATTTAATATTAGCATCTGGATTCCGTTTCCTAGATATAGTGTTAGAATAGTCAAAACGACAAGACTAATGCAGAAAATTTACTTAATTTGATTAAGTTAGAATTTTCGTTGATTTGGTTTAACTGAATTCAAGGTGAGAAGAATAATATTGTAGCTGTGGTGAATGTGATATTTTTTTACATTTTCATAATAGTCATGTTAGAATAGTCAAAACGACAAGACTAAAGCGAAAAATTTACTTAATTTGATTAAGTTTGTATTTCCGTTGATTTGGTTTAACTGAATTCAAGATAGGATAATAATATTGTAAGATAGAATAATAATATTGTAGCTGTGGTGAATGTGATATTTTTTTATATTTTCATAATAGTCGTGTTACAATAGTCAAAACGACAAGACTAATGCAGAAAATTTACTTAATTTGATGAAGTTTTCCATTTTCGTTTATTTGGTTTAATTGAATTCAAGGCTTAACAATGATATTGTAGGTCTGGTACATTTGTTATTTTTTTATATTTTCATAGTAGTCGTGTTAGAATAGTCAAAACGACAAGACTAACACGGAAAATTTGCTTAATTTGATAAAGTTTTCTGTTTTCGTGGATTTTGTTTAACTGAAGTCAAGGCGTGGACAGTAATATTGTAGGTGTGGTAAATCTGTTAGTTTTTCGAATTTTCATAGTAGTTGTGTTAGAATAGTCAAAACAACAAGACTACCACGGAAAATTTTCTTAATTTGATTAAGTTTTTTATTTTCACGTATTTGGTTTAACAGATGTCAAGACGTGAACCATAATATTGTCGGTATGGTGAATGTATTATTTTTTTACATTTTCATAATAGTCGTGTTAGAATAGTCAAAACGACGAGACTAATGCCGAAAATTTACTTAATTTGATAAAGTTTTCCATTTTCGTTTATTTGGTTTAACTGAATTCAAGGCGTAACAATAATATTGTAGGTCTGGTACATTTGTTATTTTTTTTATATTTTCATTGTAGTCGTGTTGGAATAGTCAAAACGACAAGACTAATGCAGAAAATTTACTTAATTTGATAAAGTTTTCCATTTTCGTTTATTTGGTTTAACTGAATTCAAGGCGTAACAATAATATTGTAGGTCTGTTACATAAGTTATTTTTTTATATTTTCAAAATAGTCCTGTTAGAATAGTCAAAACCACAAGACTAACACGGAAAATTTGCTTAATTTGATAAAGTTTTCTGATTTCGTGGTTTTTGTTTAACTGAAGTCAAGGCGTGGACAGTAATATTGTAGGTGTGGTAAATCTGTTAGTTTTTCGAATTTTCATAGTAGTTGTGTTAGAATAGTCAAAACGATAAGACTAACACGGAAAATTTGCTTAGTTTGATTAAGGTTTTTATATTCACGTATTTGATTTAACAGAAGTCAAGCCATGAACAATAATATTGTCGGTGTGGTGAATGTGTTATTTTTTTATATTTTCATAGTAGTAGTGTTAGAATAGTCAAAACGAAAAGACTAATGCAGAAAATTTGCTTACTTTGATAAAGTTTTCCATTTTCGTGGAGTTGGTGTATCAGAAGTCAAGCCATAACAATTATGTTGTAGCGTGGGTAAATTTGACGAGACTAATGCCGAAAATTTACTTAATTTGATAAAGTTTTCCATTTTCGTTTATTTGGTTTAACTGAATTCAAGGCGTAACAATAATATTGTAGGTCTGGTAAATTTGTTATTTTTTTACATTTTCATTGTAGTCATGTTGGAATAGTCAAAACGACAAGACTAATGTAGAAAATTTACTTACTTTAATAAAGTTTTCCGTCTTCGTTTATTTGGTTTAACTGAATTCAAGGCGTGAACAATAATATTGTAGGTCTGGTACATTTGTTATTTTTTTATATTTTCATTGTAGTCGTGTTGGAATAGTCAAAACGACAAGACTAATACAGAAAATTTACTTAATTTAATAAAGTTTTCCATTTCATGGAATTGGTGTATCAGAAGTCAAGGCAAAACAATTATATTGTAGGTCTGGTAGATTTGTTATTTTTTTACATTTTCATAATAGTCGTGGTAGAATAGTCAATACGACAAGACTAATGCAGAAAATTTACTTAGTTTGATAAAGTTTTCTATTATCGTGGATTTTGTTTAACTGAAGTAGAGGCGTGAACAGTAAGATTGTAGGTGTGGTGAATCTGTTAGTTTTTCGAATTTTTATAGTAGTCGTGCTAGAATAGTCAAAATGACAAGACTAACTTGGAAAATTTGCTTAATTTGATTAAGTTTTTTATATTCACGTATTTGGTTTAACAGAAGTCAAGGTGTGAACAATAATATTGTCGGTTTGGTCAATGTGTTTTTTTTTTTATATTTTCATAGTAGTAGTGTTGAATAGTCAAAACGAAAAGTCTAATGCAGGAAATTTGCTTACTTTGATAAAGTTTTCAATTTTCGTGGAGTTGGTGTATCAGAAGTCGAGCCATAACAATTATGTTGTAGGTCTGGTAAATTTGTTATTTTTTTACATTTTCATAATAGTCGTGTTAGAATAGTCAATACGACAAGACTTATGCAGAAAATTTACTTAATTTGATAAAGTTTTCCATTTTCATGGAATTGGCATTACTTAAGTAAAGGCGTGAACAATAATAATTTATTGTGAATAATAAAGGCGTGAAGTAGGTCTAGTAAATTTGTTATTTCTTTACATTTTCATAATAGTAGTGTTAAAATAGACAAAACGACAAGAATGATGCAGAAAATTTATATAATTTGATAAAGTTTAAATTTTCGTTGATTTGGTTTAACTGAATTCAAGGTGAGAAGAATAATATTGTAGCTGTGGTGAATGTGATATTTTTTTACATTTTCATAATTGTCGTGTTAGAATATTCAATACGACAAGACTAATGCAGAAAATTTACTTAATTTGATCAAGTTTTCTATTTTCGTGGATTTTGTTTAACTGAAGTCAAGGCTTGAACAGTAACATTGTAGGTGTGGTGAATGTGTTATTTTTTTACATTTTCATAATAGTCGTGTTAGATTAGTCAAAACGACAAGACTAATGCAGAAAATTTAATTAATTTGATAATGTTTACCATTTTCCTTGATTTGGTTTAACTGAATTCAAGGCGTGAACAATAATATTGTATGTCTGGTAAATTTGTTATTTTTTTATTTTTTCATAGTAGTCGTGTTAGAATAGTCTAGACGACAAGACTAATGTTGAAAAGTTTCTTAATTTGATAAAGTTTTCCATTCTTGTTCATTTGGTTTAACTGAATTCAAGGCGTGAACAGTAGTATTGTAGCTGTGGTGAATGTGTTAATTTTTTACATTTTCATAATAATCGTGTTAGAATAGTTGAACGACAAGACTAATAGAGAAAATTTGCTTAATTTGATAAAGTTTTCCATTTTCAAGGAATTGGATTACAAAAGTCAAGGCGTGAACAATAATTATGTAGGTGTGGTGAATGTGTTATTTTTTAGATTTTCATTGTAGTCTTGTTAGATTAGTCAAAACGACAAGACTAATGCAGAAAATTTACTTAATTTGATAAAGTTTACCATTTTTCTTGGTTTGGTTTAACTGAATTCAAGGCGTGAACAATAATATTGTTGCTGTGGCGAATGTGATATTTTTTTACAGTTTCATAATATTCGTGTTAGAATAGTCAAATCGACAAGACTAATGCAGAAAAGTAGTCGAATAGACTACTTTTCACAAATTTGTCAATAATGGTTCATTTCCATATTATTTGTGTGAAAATATTGAAAAGTGAAGAGTGGTGCAGTAAATTTTAGGAATCTTATGTTGTTATTATATCCGGAGTAGTCGCTTCCAAATAGTCAAAAGGTAACGACTAATACGGTAAGTTTGCTTAATATGAAAATTTTTTTCCATTTTCGAAATATTTGTGTAAGAGTAGTCAAAGGGTAAATCGAAATATGCTAGTTTTGCTGAATTTGTAAATTTTTTTTTAATGTCATAAAGTTCGTATTATGTTAGTAAAAACGAAATAACAAATACGACAAGTTTGATAAATTTGACAAACTTTTTCATTTTCATAGTATTCCTGTGAGAATATTCGAAAGTGAAATGCAATAAATTTTCTTAATTATATATTTATTTTTATTTTACCATCATTGCTTTAGAATAGTCAAATGTGAGGACAAGAACGATAAATTTTCTTAATTTTTTTAAAAGTTTTAATTTTCATAGAATTTCTGTAAATATAGTCGAACAGTGTAGTTTAATGTACTAAATTTTCGAAATTTAAAATTTTTTTTAGTATTCATAGAATTCGCTTCAGAATGGTCCAATGTTATTACTAATATGGTAAGTTTGATTAATTTTATAAATTTTTCAATTTGCGTATTATTGATGTGAGAGTAGTGCAAAGGTGAGGAATAATAATATAAATTTCAAAAAATTCATATTTCTTTTTAAATTGGAAATAAATTGTCTGAGAATATTAAAATTGTTAAGAATAATACGGTAAGTCTGCTTAATATGATCATTTTTTCAACTTTAAGAGTATTTTTCTGATTGTATTCAAAGAGAAAACAGTAGTATGGTAGTTGTACTGAATTTGGTATTTTTTTACATTTTCATAGTAGGTGAGTTAGAATTTTCATAATGACAAGTCGAATAGGCAATTTTTCACAAATTTGACAAAAAATTTTCATTTGCATAGTATTTGTGTGAAAATATTCGAAAACTGAAGACTGGTGCAGTAAATTTTAGGAATCTTACATTTTTATTATTTTTGGAGTAGTCGCTTCCGAATAGTCAACAGGTACGACTAATACGGTAAGTTTGAGTAATTTGAATCCTTTTTTCCATTTTCGTAATATTTGTGTGATAGTAACCAGAGGGTAAACAGTAATATGCTAAGCTTGCTGAATTTGTAATTTTATTTTGAATCTCATAAAATTAGTATTATCTTAGTAAAAACGAAAAGACAAAGACGATAAATTTGATAAACTTTTAAATTTTCATAGTATTCGTAGGTGCACGTAGTACATATATTTGTAGGTGCACTACATTTTTACTTTTTTTAATTTTCATAGTAGTCATGTTAGAAATGTAAGAGTCAAAACAGCAGCACGAATAAGAAGTTTGCTTAATTTGTTAAAAGTCTTAATTTTCACAGAAATCATGTAAAAATAGTCGAAAATTGAAGTTTAATGCAGTAATTTTTTTGAAATTTAAATTTTTTTTTTAATTTTCATAGAATTCGCTTCAGAGTAGTCAAATGTGATTACTAATATAGTAAGTTTGCTTAATTTCATAAATTTTTACATTTGCATATTATTCATTTGAGAGTAGTCAAAACATGATCTGTAATATGATATATTTGAAGAAGGTGATAAATTTTTCAATTTTCATAGTATTCATGTGAGAGTAGTGCATTGGTGAGGAGTAATAATAGAAATTTGGAAAAATGCATATTTCTGGGGATTTATGGTCTAGGGAAGAGATCTGCTATTGGCATGATGGGTATGTCTTCATTTGTTATCAGATTAACCTGAAATGGATATTATCACTTGTTTAAATTGCGGTGGAAACAAACTTAGTTTTGGCTTGAAATTTTTTAGAAAAAAAAAAATGATGGTGCTACTATAATATTCGACCTATCTTTGATTTTCTACTATAGTATGCTATCTACCACCCATTATGGTATCAAAGGTAAATAATAAACAGTTTGAACGCATACATTTATTCTAATTCATAATTCATTATACACAAATTTTACAACTTATTCAAAACGTAATCAAAGTTTACAAAATTAAATGAATATGCAATATATACCATGAAAATTAACTCTATTACATTTAAATATATTGTTGAAAGCAGTCTAGCAGCACATTGCACAAGCAGAAACATAGTTTTACAGAATCAGATAAGCAATAATCATAACATCTCTATACTGCTAATCATAATACCAGTAGTACAATATTTTTGCATGGAGTTTTGGGTATATAGAGGTCCGTACTGATCGTAAGTAAGTGACAGTCACAGAATTGAATCATCATTGCAATAATTACTATTAAAGTAACAATATTGCTAATCATAATAAAACTATTTATAATATTACTAGAAATAATGATGTATTAGTGATTTAGGTTAGGGAGCAGAGGAAAATTTCGCCAATATAGGGCCTCAACTTCGTATATAAGACCAGGGGGATATTGAGAGCACTTTATTTGGGTAAAAAAGTGCTTCTTATATGCCATCAAATACGGTAAATGTTGCATTTCTAAATAAATACATTTAAAGGATATTTTGTTTTCTCCTTAGCATACTTATGGTGAAGTTTGGGCTATTTATTATGAAATAATATCGTAAGTGGTAGATAACATCGAAGGTAGGTATCATACTATAGTAGCACTAATAGAGTTCTACACTCTACAGTATTTTATCGTAATAACTTTGTTCTATTGTGTCATTTCATTTCCAACAAGTAAATAATCCTTACAATTTTTTTTTCTGAAATTTTTCTTAGGCCAATAGCAAGTTTACTATATAGTACTAAAAACGATAACAACTAACAAAAAGATAATTAACTTAGACAAGATGAACTAACTTAAAGAGATTTTCGCAAAATATTTCTATGTTTTGATATTTATATTCAGAAATTGAAGACTTCAAAGGTTATTGACGTTTCTACACATTTCCAGAGTAGCGATTGGTAATAATAATTGCTAAGGAGATTCATTGATAAAGGCACATAAATAAAAAAATGATTCAAAAAAGAAAAAAAAATAAACTCAAAGATAATTTAAAACAGTAAGCTCAAAAATTGACAGTGTCAATTGATAACAAGTTGATAACAAAAACCTTATCGTTATCAATGTTTGTCTTCCAAATCAATCATCTTTGGTTCTGACAAAATAGGCATGTCTGAAATTATAACTAACGGTTGATATTAGCACATGTCATTTTCAGTTCATTTGATTTCTGTTAACAGTCGAATTTTTAGAGTTTTCTTCTCAGAAGTAACTTATTTTATAAGTTTAATAGGTAATTATTAGTTTTATTTTTTCCAAATAAAGTAAAGAAAAATAAAAACAAAAGAAACAAAGAATAAATATGAAATATAATCATTAGATTAACATTTTAAGGTTAAATTTCTTTTGAATTTCAAGTTAAAACCTAACCAAAACCCTCAAATCAAAACAGAAATTCAAAGATTATATTAACAATGTGGTTAAGAAAGAATATCAAATGGAGTAATTAGTTATATTAGTTACTGTGAAAAAAAATTTCGTAGGACGTGCAAATTTTAAATTATTTTTACAGGTAATCTTTGCAAACCATTTTAATGAAATTTACCAATATTCTTCTACAGATCGATAAAAAGCTAAATTTAAAATAACATTAGGACAGGTTTAATCGCCACTTCTTACTACAGATATGCAGTACTGTTTTAGAAATATGGAAAAACAAGACCTACTCATGGGGCTTTTCTCTGAACTATGCTCAACTACCATTGGAAAATTAAAACAGTTTCGTTATAATTATATAGTAATTATTTTCTTATTTCTGAAATAGCAATTAATGAAAAATCAACTTTCATAACTGCGGTAATTAGAGATGAAAGTTCATCAGACATTTCCAATGCATTCTACTATTATTAGAGAAATGATATAAATATTTATTGCGTCAGAAGATTTATTTTTCGTGTCTTTTTCTGAGCATTCTTTCATAAAAAAAAACTAAAAAAAGAATGAAAGAAAAAACAAATCTATTTAACATGTGAACAAATTCTCTTAAAGGATGCTGCTGTCAAATACATTATGCTTTATATTACAACACATATATTGCTATTTGAGAACTATAACAAACAATTTATAGGTCCAACAATTTCAACAAGTTAAAAAATTAAAACATGGCGCTGAATTCACTATAAATATGAACATAATGTGTTAAATATGTTGAAGATGAACATAAAACTGGTCCCCTGAATGCAAACAATTTGAATATTATACTTGGTTGTCAATAAAATTATTTTTAAATATTAATCTATTGTATTTATTAACCTTATAATGGGGTAAGGGAAGGTTAAAGTCAAGAATAAAAAATGATTGATTATTAAGATTTTAGAGATCACAATAATAGTTTATGATCACAATACCTGTCTTTGTATATTTTCCATCGGTGATTTTCATCCAGAACGGGTCTGATAACGTTTGAGACAGCCATGATGCTTCTATTGAACCGCTCGCTGTCTCTGACACATTCCTCCCATGGTCCTTTTCTAACCAACCGGTGAGCCGTGGACTAGGTAACTAGATGGCGGACGTGTACGGGCCACAGTAAACGCTCATCATTCTTAAACAGACAACATACTACTACACCCCATCCGTGATATAAGTACATCATCATACTTACCTGGCTTCCACTTCAGTGTACTAGTATATTTAAGAATGGGTGATAAAAAAAAAACACTGGAATTAGATTAATACATTTATTCTCCCAATCAATAATTGTTAATATTTTTTTTGCATAGCACAGTCTATTGTTTATTCACAATGGGTGTCAGTGTTTTGTAGGTATCAGTAATATTTGCAGTTAGATCTGTAGTGTAAATACTCGTGTGTTTTAATAATGGTACACATTTTAATAATATTGGAAAATACTTCGGCAAAAACCAGCTCATTATTCCTTTCAATTTTACATTGGTACACCGTTTCTCTAAAGCAATGTTTCTTAACCTGTGGTTCATGGACCCCTCGGGGGTCCATGGATTATATTTTGGGGGTTCGCCGACTGCTCCTAATTTTTAAAATTAACAAGAAAACCAAAACCGTAACAATAAAAACAAAACATCGAAATCGACTGAATGTTGAACATGAAATGCGCGTTGCTTTGTCGAAAACCATTCCTCAATTCAATCTCCTAATCAAGGAAAAGCAGCAACAGCCTTCACATTGAAAATAAATTACAATTATTATTTTATATCCAGGAACATAAAGATATCTCTCTACGGTTATATTATTGAAATAAAAATATTTAAATAATAAAATAGAATATAATTTGTAATAATTGACGTTTAAACAAATGTTTTTCACAGACATATGAAAAAAAAATCTGTGACATATTTAAAAATTTTAAAGGGGTCCATTGCACCAAAAAGGTTAAGAAACACTGCTCTAAAGTATGCATGTGGTTGACACAATGTGTAATAGAAACTAATAGACTGACAGTTCATCAATCTTGAGGTAATGCAATTGTTTCAGATTCAATACACTTCTATTACATAGTCACTGCAGAAACATTTTTCCGCTTGTCGAAGTCATTATGCGCTTCCTTATCATCGTCCCCATCCCACACCAGCCCGCGGAGACGATGATTTAACCAGCTATTTGTTTTCATGCAGCTCTTCAAGTGGCTTGAAATAAAAATATTTCATAAAAGCTGTTCGTCTCAAACAGCTGAAGAAGTGTACGATAACTCCTTTATTATGAATTTCCCATCTTCCGATCTCAAGCCATTAACATCAATCACAGAGAACAGTTCCATTTTGTTTATCTGCAAGAGAAAACAAAACAACATCAATATCAAGACAATCACTACACCATCAAAAAAATAAATAACAACATGAATACAATTCGAAGAGAGAGAAAGAGAGAAAGAGAGAGAGAGAGAGAGAGAGAGAGAGAGAGAGAGAAGGGAGAGAGAGAAAGAGAGAGAGAGAGAGAGAAAGAGAGAGAGAGAGAGAAGGAGAGAGAGAGAGAGAGAGAGAGAGAAGGAGAGAGAGAGAAAGAGAGAGAGAGATACATGTGCTACTCATTCAAAATAATACAGAAAGAATTTCAAATATGCTTTCGAATAGTATTTGTAACAAAGAATTACAATTTGAAAAGAAATATATCCTTTTATTGTCTAATTTAACTAATGTTAAATTAGTATGCACGAATTAAGTACTGGCCATTATTATCTCTCTCTTTATAATTTTTACTTTACTATAAGTAAAGTATAGTGATCGTCAAAAAATTTGATCTCGAGATTTTGACGGAATTACATGTTTTGAGGTCCCAGAAGTCGTTTTATGACGTTTTTACGATGATGTCTGTGTGTGTGTGTGTGGGGGTGCGTGGGTGGGTGGGTGCGTGTGTTAGCATTGCTTGTTACCACGCTACGGTCCAGAATCGTTGATGGATCAAGTTGATATTTTACACAAAAATGGGCCCCATAAAGACGAAGATCCCTATTGTTTGGGAAGAATTACGTATCGTACCTCGTATGCATCATGGGAAAGTCACTTTTTTTGCCAAAAACCGGTTTTTTTAAAACATTTATTTCTCCTAAACTGGTAATCCTACAGTTTTGAAATTTTGACATTATCTTTGAGGTTACAAAAGCAACAAACGAAAAATATATTCAGAATTTTAAAACAACAGAAAATATTCTTTTTTCACTAAAATGTAAAAATTTTGACTTTTAATTCAATCTCAAACCTTGTGAGAGCGATACAAGCCATACTGTTAGACGGATCACAATGAAACTATGCCTAAAAATAGAACACTATGTGGAGAATGAGTTGAGATAATTTTTTTCCAAATTACATTCGCTAATGGGGCGTTACAGTACGATTTCTGTTTTCAGAAAATGATTTTTTGACGCGAAACGGCTCATTAAAAAATAATGAAAATTTGACTAAAAATGGAACAAAAAATTAGCAGTTCATATAAAAAAATTCATGAAGTTTCAATTACGGAAAAGAGTAATAACGCTATAAAAACTGTTTGTTTATCCTAGACTAAGAGATCACCTGCTATACTTGTCGAATTTTTTGTATTTTTTTACATTGTTTACATTGACTTAGAAATTTTTTGAGCATATCCACTGAGATAAAATTGATTTTATAAAGGAATAATTTAAATTGTTTATTGACTTATATGAGATGTAAGAGGAATAATATTGTGCAGGAATAATAACACTCACTCAGAAAAAATTCGTATATATGTTATTTGACAAAGGGGAAGGAAAATGATCTTATTAAATACTAAGAAGCTTATTATTATTATTATTTAAAGATTAAAATTCCCAGTATAATAATTCTATAAAAGACCAAGAATGTAAATGATAATCCATAATTGGAATCTTTCGTTTAGAGATTAATAAATGTAATTATCGTACATCTTTAATTAACAAAGCACCTTAAAATGACATTTTCTTCGCTGTTTAAGATGTTTTTCAGAGAAAAAAAGGGTATTTTCCTACTTTAAATTTTAAAATTTTACTTTAATATTCAATGTAGAAGGATGTCAAGTAAACGATGTAAGAAATCCACTGGCTGTTTGAACGAAAGCCATTCTCTTGTAGGAGAATAAATCGTTTCAAGAAATGTTCACTTTGGTTTTTCAAAAATGTTATTACTGCTGTAGTTATACTAATGAAATTATTTGCAAATAATAAATTATTTGTGATGTACAAAAATAAGCTTATAAATTGATATGTCCTTCAATCACTATCTGCACTACCTCAGGAATGAAAGGCTAATAATTATATCCCATTTATGTTTACGTTATGCTTAAATGAGACGTTATGTTTTATATACTCAAGAAATTTGACATTAAGTTACTTATAGTAAAGTAGAGTGTAGGCCACTCCAGATTTTTTAAGTAGGCATCCTATATATAGTAGTATCATTAACTTACAAGAAGTTTATAAAAGACAATTTCTAATGTAGCCGAAGTTCTTTGGCAGACAGGGAAAGTAGATTGTTCATAACAAACGATTATTCACTAATTATGTTCACTTACCGCTTAAACCCCCAGGTACAGAAACTTATTTTTTATTGTTCTATCCATTCAAAAATGTAGAAGGTAAAATTAAAACTATAAAAATACACCTTTCTCTTATTATTAAGGACACAGAATTGTAAACGGGAAGCTGTAATTTAGTTTTAAGCAACTAATATTGTAAGGAAACTGTTTTAAAAGATGATGTATGTATTTACGACTTGGTTTTAATTGATTCATTGAAACTTAGATTAATAGAAACAATAAACTATATGCTTATCAATGTATATTGGAGAAGATCCACAAATCAATTATATATAGGGAGCCATTAGAGATATTAGAGGAAGGGAAGAAAAACCAAAAGAAGTGATTTGTATATGCCTAGTATTAGTTAAAAAGATTTCACATAAACACGTGAAATAACTATCAGTGATCAAACCACAATATGAAATGGGAAAACAAGACTAAGATCTTTCAACCGTAACAAGCGGTCTTCGTCAGAGTCAAAAACCCGTCAGTTTTTGTCTCTGACGAAGACCGCTTGTTACGGTTGAAAGATTTAGTCCTGTTTTCCCATTTCATATTGTGGTTTGATCATTGACTAGTATTAGTTGTAATTATGTTATCTGCGTACACAGGCATCAAACTTGTAAGATTTTTTAAGAAGAGAAATTCGACTTTACAACTGAGCACTGAAGCTGCCTCGTTTTAGTGCATTCAGCAGCACTTTCCCGGTAGATACCTCAAGTCAATCCATCATTAGTACCTCTTCAAGATGCCCCTTTACTTCACTCTTAAGGAGGGACGGTTATAAGAACTCTACAACAGCTATAGGAAACTTCCATTACAGCTATCGGAAACACCAGCAAATGCACCTTATTCCTCGCAGTCGCCCTTGGAGGCTCACCCATCTCTCCCTCGAAAATACCCTATCGCTATCACCGATAGTCTTTCGTTATATAAAGAATTGATATCCTGTTTTGATTTCTTCCCATAAACCATTCAGCCTTTCGACCATTATATGGAACAAAGCAGAGCAGGTCGATGTTTTTTACGTGGCGTCCTTTAGTCACGCCGTGATATTCAAACAATATTCGCAAATCAAATTTACAATCTAAAGACTTGATATCCATTGTTAATTAAGAGAGTCGTAAATTAGACATAGACTTGTTTTAATGTTGACGTATAGCTTCTCCACTGATGATGAGATACTCCACTCATTCCATTGGATGTTTACCTGACGATGAACACAGTCTTCGAAACGCATAGTTTAAATTAAAAAAAAAAACTTCTTTTCTTGAGGAGACTTTATCTTATCCATTTACCCCAGTGTGAGTAAATACCACAGAATTACAGATGGCACAACAAATGAGAGATCGTCAAACTTCGAGTGTGCCGATACCGAGTCTCTGCGATGTCAGGTACACGTTAAAGACCACTTTAACATACAGGGTCAGGCAAAATGATGCCTGACACATTTGTAGGTTCAATAAAAGGCAAATCAAGTCAATAAACAATAAAGTGTTTTTATTTTCGAAAAGTACATATAATGCCATTTTTTTTTTTCTGTATAATGCTATTGTTTTTTTTTTAAAAAACCTAATGAAAGAAAATGACATATGTACGAGTACTTTTCGAAAAAAAAACACTTTATTGTTTATTGACTTGATTTGCCTTTTATTTAACTTACAAATGTTTCAGATCATTTTGCCTGACCCTGCACAAAGTGTAAATATACTTGAGTTAAGAAAAATTAAAGACTCATAATGGATAATATTCATGGTGTGGTATCACAAAGGGCCAATGTAAAGCCTATGTGCTCTCTTGTGGACTACAACCTCAACTAACCAGAGGTTATTTGGTTTACAATAAATAATGTTAGTAGTAGTTGTTTTACAATGCCCACACTCCGGTGCTCTGCCGGAGCGGACAAAATACCACCGATAGGGATACAGGGATTTTCCCCTGTATGATGCTAAAGAGAAGGAAGTCCGGAGACCGGAGACCTGGACGCGCAGAGGGTCCAAAAGCGCTAACTAGTGGGAACCAAACTCCCACAAGTGCACCTAAGGACCCGAAGAACACCCTCCCGATGAAGGAGAAAGAAAGTCTCTTTTTCCCGAAAAGTAGGGAGCCTGAAAGGACATTATCAATGATGGTTTGTGCAGATTCTGCAAAGAAGAGGAAGAAACACCGTTTCACCTGCTCATTACTGTAAGACAACTTTGCTGCACAGAGTGCTTCGGACATTCAGCAAACCATAGAAAACTTATACCACTGGAACCAGCAAAAGTGCTGACCTTCTTGGAGGTGTTGAATCTAACTGCTGGGGTACTTTAGTACCGAAAAGGGGAAGTACAATAGGTTTTTTTTTTTTTTAAGACGCAGTGTTATAGTCACCCTCAAATAATAACAATAATAATAATAGGACCTCCAAAATAGAATGTTTATGCGAGGTATCACAAAAGAAGCCAATGCTCGACTTTGCGTTCTCTCTCTTTCGATGGCCACTGCAACCTAACGTTATGGCGAGTTTATATTAATGTAGAATTCCCAACAGAACTGCTATTTCGTTCTCAAGTGTTTTCAATAATTTTTTTTTGGTTGGATGATGGATTGTCTATTCACCTCCTGATATTAGTAGAATAAAATCCATGCTTATACCGAAATTATTTCTCTATATTCTTTAAACAAGTAACATGACACGCACTTTGTTACACAACATTACCAACTCATACACACAGCAGGGGGGCCAAGCTCCTTGATATTTGGAGGAATTTTTCAAAACTTGGAATATTTCGCGAGCCGCAATTAAATACAGTAATCCCTAGCTAGTTCGCTTTCGCGGGGTCCTGTTCAATTAAAAATTAAAAAATATACAAAAATATTCAACTGTAATTGCAGTGAAAAATAAAAATATACAATTCATAATGAAAAAGTACAGTATTAGAGAATAAAATATAATTAGAGCATTAGAGAAGAAAATATACAGTATTCTTCTTGTACGATCGAGAAAGATATCGAACAACCAGTGCCTTTCTGGGTCAAAATATATTCTACAGTATTAAATTAAAGGCTAATAGAAGATATTAAAAAATATTCAATAAATACCAAAAAATAATGAAAAATATTAAAACATAATCAATTGTAACAAGAAAATAATAAAAATATGAAAAAATAGAAGTTGAAATCAATAAAAAAATAACCAAAGATGTTTCCTTTGATCTGATTTGGCTAATTCATATCGCCCAACTTCCAGTTTACTTCGCCACCCACGCCCTTGTGAATCTACCCACTACACATTAGTCTTTGTTCAGAATTATTTCTTATTTTTTTCTTTTGGTTTTTAATTTTTATTTACAACAGAGTACAGTATTCAGTAAGGTCAGGGTCAGGATTCTCTCTCTATTGAAAAGGTCGTTGTTTGAGCTTTAGAGGCTTTTATAAAGGCGCGTCCATTATTCGCGGATTTTCGCTTTTCGCGGGTATCTTTGGTCCCCATTATCCGCGAAAAGTGAGGGATTATTGTATATGCAAAAATACATACGGAACTATAATAATTTTTTAAAATATAATAGCACAAACATAGAAAGGGAACTCGGGTACATTTGTTGAGAGCCACAAATAACCCTTCAAAGAGCCGCATGTGGCTCGCTAGCTGCAGGTTGGCCGTTTTTTTTTGGGTCACCCTGTATGAATGAATACCATACTATAAAAGATTGCACAAGTAATGAATTTAACAAGAATATGTAATTATGATTATGATGAGATGAATGAATGATGATGTTTTGCTTGTTTTATTAACGGTAAAGTAGGAGAAAGGTTTTTCTTTTTGGATTTTATTGATCAAAAGGTGCTGAGTGAAGCATCTGTTGCATTATGCCTGAGTCTTTCGTGTGACCACTTCTGAATAGCCCTGGTTATACAGTAAGGAAATGAATCGCGACACAAGCAAGTGTTACCAACATAACTATTGATAGAATAATATATCAGCATTGACTCACACTGCGTATTCTTTGACGACCGTCACGAGAAGAATGTGGACCCTCTATCCCATATAGGAGGCCTGGCTGGACTATCAATAACTTGTTCAGCATTATCTCCTGAATCTAGTAAAACAAGAAAAAATAAAAGCCATAGTTATAAAAATAGTAAACACGAGTAACAAAAATATGTTTGAAACACAACTAGCAAATATCCATTAGATTATGACATGATTTTATATAAAATCAAAACTATAATCATAAAACTGAGGTCAAAATGAATTATAATATAAGGTAATATAATATAACTATAATCATGTAACTGAGGTCAAAATGAATTACAATATAATATAACTATAATCATGCAACTGAGGTCAAAATGAATTATAATATAAGGTAATATAATCAATGATTAAACCACAATAAGAATGGGAAAACAAGACTAAGATCTTTCAACCGTAACAAGCGGTCTTCGTCAGAGTCAAAAACCCAACTGAACACTAGATGCAGAAAACATCTGGTGAGGAGTTGAGAAGAGTGGGAGGGAAGAGTGGTATTTTAAAAGGGTGAAAGCACAGGAAAGGACTAATGTCCAGAAAGGGATGTTTGGGGAAACAAAGGAGTACAGTAAGAAAAAGTAAAAAACTATCCGCTAGCTGTCAACCCTCTTTGAAGAGGCTTTTAAAAAAAGGTAATATAATATAACTATAATCATGTAACTGAGGTCAAAATGAATTATAATATAAGGTAATATAATATAACTATAATCATGTAACTGAGGTCAAAATGAATTATAATATAAGGTAATATAATATGACTATAATCATAAAACTGAGGTCAAAATGAATTATAATATAAGGTAATATAATATAACTATAATCATGTAACTGAGGTCAAAATGAATTATAATATAAGGTAATATCATATGACTATAATCATAAAACTGAGGTCAAAATGAATTATAATATAAGCTAATATAATATAACAATATCCTATTTCAAATAACAATAACAACAAAGCAAGATCAACCTGTATGTATAAAATACAAACTTTGTCTAACTGTCCGCTATAGAGATAAAACTGAAGACTTTTAGATACAATGAAACACATGGATCTTACGTAACTCTTTTCAGGGGAACTGACAACGGTATTTTGATTTTCATCATGACCCATATTTAAACTATTTTGATTTTGATTGGGGGGGGGGGGGGGGACTAAAGGCTCCATATTTATAGACCCCTTAAAACAGCATTCAGTATAATGTAACGGTTTCAATTTAATTCGACATAGTTATTGTATGGAGCAGAAGATCATTATAAGCTATGCTAGTTTGGTTAATACTTCTAAATTAGGGGTCCTAGGAGCAAAGCTCCCCCTAAAAAGTTTCTCTTTCCATTTCTGGAAGAAATTAAAGGATATTTTATAACTGAAACTTATTTAAATTTCCTCTAATGTAATTTTGATTATAATTTACTTCCCTATACCTTCGTTATAATTTAAAAAATTTAAAAAAAAGTGTTCAATGTATAATCAGTTTTAAAAGATCTTTTTTAGCTTTATCTACAATTTACAATCTGTATTAATTTCCTTTATCTGAGAAAAAATTAAGTGTAACGGAACTATAGTTTTCGGTAAATGTGATTTATTATTAGAGTAGGAACTAATTGCTATAAAATATAATTGAATAAAAACGCCGAGTAGATGAGCTAGTTTTATATAAAATAGCAGAAAATACAAAGTTTTACTATAATAAACACGAATAATGCAAATATGCTTCATATATAGCAATAAAATGACAATTAGATTATGATATAAAATCTAAACCACAATATTAAAACTAAGGTCAAAATAAAAGTTTACTTAAACGAGACCATATACAAGGCTTTACTATATATAAACACGAATAATGCAAATATGCTTCATATATAGCAATAAAATGGCAATTAGATTATGATATAAAATCTAAACCACAATATTAAAACTAAGGTCAAAATAAAAGACTTAAACGAGAATCAACAAGGCTTTACTATAATAAACATTCGAATAATGCAAGATATGCTTCATATATAGCAATATTAAATGGCAATTAGATTATGATATAAATATCTAAACCTACTAATATTAAAACTAAGGTCAAAATAAAAGACTTAAACGAGAATAACAAGGCTTTTTACTATAATAAACTACGAATAATGCAAATATGCTTCATATATAGCAATAAAATGGACAATTAGATTATGATATAAAATCTAAACCACAATGTTAAAACTAAGGATCAAAATAAAAGACTTAAACGAGAATAACAAGGCTTTACTATAATAAACACGAATAATGCAAATATGCTTCATATATAGCAATAAAATGGCAATTAGATTATGATATAAAATCTAAACCACAATATTAAAACTAAGGTCAAAATAAAAGACTTAAACGAGAATAACAAGGCTTTACTATAATAAACACGAATAATGCAAATATGCTTCATATATAGCAATAAAATGACAATTAGATTATGATATAAAATCTAAACCACAATATTAAAACTAAGGTCAAAATAAAAGACTTAAACGAGAATAACAAGGCTTTACTATAATAAACACGAATAATGCAAATATGCTTCATATATAGCAATAAAATGGCAATTAGATTATGATATAAAATCTAAACCACAATGTTAAAACTAAGGTCAAAATAAAAGACTTATACGAGAATAACAAGGCTTTACTATAATAAACACGAATAATGCAAATATGCTTCATATATAGCAATAAAATGGCAATTAGATTATGATATAAAATCTAAACCACAATGTTAAAACTAAGGTCAAAATAAAAGACTTATACGAGAATAACAAGGCTTTACTATAATAAACACGAATAATGCAAATATGCTTCATATATAGCAATAAAATGACAATTAGATTATGATATAAAATCTAAACCACAATGTTAAAACTAAGGTCAAAATAAAAGACTTAAACGAGAATAACAAGGCTTTACTATAATAAACACGAATAATGCAAATATGCTTCATATATAGCAATAAAATGGCAATTAGATTATGATATAAAATCTAAACCACAATATTAAAACTAAGGTCAAAATAAAAGACTTAAACGAGAATAACAAGGCTTTACTATAATAAACACGAATAATGCAAATATGCTTCATATATAGCAATAAAATGGCAATTAGATTATGATATAAAATCTAAACCACAATATTAAAACTAAGGTCAAAATAAAAGACTTAAACGAGAATAACAAGGCTTTACTATAATAAACACGAATAATGCAAATATGCTTCATATATAGCAATAAAATGGCAATTAGATTATGATATAAAATCTAAACCACAATATTAAAACTAAGGTCAAAATAAAAGACTTAAACGAGAATAACAAGGCTTTACTATAATAAACACGAATAATGCAAATATGCTTCATATATAGCAATAAAATGGCAATTAGATTATGATATAAAATCTAAACCACAATGTTAAAACTAAGGTCAAAATAAAAGACTTAATACGAGAATAACAAGGCTTTACTATAATAAACACGAATAATGCAAATATGCTTCATATATAGCAATAAAATGGCAATTAGATTATGATATAAAATCTAAACCACAATGTTAAAACTAAGGTCAAAATAAAAGACTTATCGAGAATAACAAGGCTTTACTATAATAAACACGAATAATGCAAATATGCTTCATATATAGCAATAAAATGGCAATTAGATTATGATATAAAATCTAAACCACAATATTAAAACTAAGGTCAAAATAAAAGACTTAAACGAGAATAACAAGGCTTTACTATAATAAACACGAATAATGCAAATATGCTTCATATATAGCAATAAAATGGCAATTAGATTATGATATAAAATCTAAACCACAATATTAAAACTAAGGTCAAAATAAAAGACTTAAACGAGAATAACAAGGCTTTACTATAATAAACACGAATAATGCAAATATGCTTCATATATAGCAATAAAATGGCAATTAGATTATGATATAAAATCTAAACCACAATATTAAAACTAAGGTCAAAATAAAAGACTTAAACGAGAATAACAAGGCTTTACTATAATAAACACGAATAATGCAAATATGCTTCATATATAGCAATAAAATGGCAATTAGATTATGATATAAAATCTAAACCACAATGTTAAAACTAAGGTCAAAATAAAAGACTTATACGAGAATAACAAGGCTTTACTATAATAAACACGAATAATGCAAATATGCTTCATATATAGCAATAAAATGGCAATTAGATTATGATATAAAATCTAAACCACAATGTTAAAACTAAGGTCAAAATAAAAGACTTATACGAGAATAACAAGGCTTTACTATAATAAACACGAATAATGCAAATATGCTTCATATATAGCAATAAAATGGCAATTAGATTATGATATAAAATCTAAACCACAATGTTAAAACTAAGGTCAAAATAAAAGACTTATACGAGAATAACAAGGCTTTACTATAATAAACACGAATAATGCAAATATGCTTCATATATAGCAATAAAATGACAATTAGATTATGATATAAAATCTAAACCACAATGTTAAAACTAAGGTCAAAATAAAAGACTTATACGAGAATAACAAGGCTTTACTATAATAAACACGAATAATGCAAATATGCTTCATATATAGCAATAAAATGACAATTAGATTATGATATAAAATCTAAACCACAATGTTAAAACTAAGGTCAAAATAAAAGACTTATACGAGAATAACAAGGCTTTACTATAATAAACACGAATAATGCAAATATGCTTTCATATATAGCAATAAAATGGCAATTAGATTATGATATAAAATCTAAACCACAATGTTAAAACTAAGGTCAAAATAAAAGACTTATACGAGAATAACAAGGCTTTACTATAATAAACACGAATAATGCAAATATGCTTCATATATAGCAATAAAATGGCAATTAGATTATGATATAAAATCTAAACCACAATATTAAAACTAAGGTCAAAATAAAAGACTTAAACGAGAATAACAAGGCTTTACTATAATAAACACGAATAATGCAAATATGCTTCATATATAGCAATAAAATGGCAATTAGATTATGATATAAAATCTAAACCACAATATTAAAACTAAGGTCAAAATAAAAGACTTAAACGAGAATAACAAGGCTTTACTATAATAAACACGAATAATGCAAATATGCTTCATATATAGCAATAAAATGACAATTAGATTATGATATAAAATCTAAACCACAATATTAAAACTAAGGTCAAAATAAAAGACTTAAACGAGAATAACAAGGCTTTACTATAATAAACACGAATAATGCAAATATGCTTCATATATAGCAATAAAATGACAATTAGATTATGATATAAAATCTAAACCACAATATTAAAACTAAGGTCAAAATAAAAGACTTAAACGAGAATAACAAGGCTTTACTATAATAAACACGAATAATGCAAATATGCTTCATATATAGCAATAAAATGACAATTAGATTATGATATAAAATCTAAACCACAATATTAAAACTAAGGTCAAAATAAAAGACTTAAACGAGAATAACAAGGCTTTACTATAATAAACACGAATAATGCAAATATGCTTCATATATAGCAATAAAATGACAATTAGATTATGATATAAAATCTAAACCACAATATTAAAACTAAGGTCAAAATAAAAGACTTAAACGAGAATAACAAGGCTTTACTATAATAAACACGAATAATGCAAATATGCTTCATATATAGCAATAAAATGACAATTAGATTATGATATAAAATCTAAACCACAATATTAAAACTAAGGTCAAAATAAAAGACTTAAACGAGAATAACAAGGCTTTACTATAATAAACACGAATAATGCAAATATGCTTCATATATAGCAATAAAATGACAATTAGATTATGATATAAAATCTAAACCACAATATTAAAACTAAGGTCAAAATAAAAGACTTAAACGAGAATAACAAGGCTTTACTATAATAAACACGAATAATGCAAATATGCTTCATATATAGCAATAAAATGACAATTAGATTATGATATAAAATCTAAACCACAATATTAAAACTAAGGTCAAAATAAAAGACTTAAACGAGAATAACAAGGCTTTACTATAATAAACACGAATAATGCAAATATGCTTCATATATAGCAATAAAATGGCAATTAGATTATGATATAAAATCTAAACCACAATGTTAAAACTAAGGTCAAAATAAAAGACTTATACGAGAATAACAAGGCTTTACTATAATAAACACGAATAATGCAAATATGCTTCATATATAGCAATAAAATGACAATTAGATTATGATATAAAATCTAAACCACAATATTAAAACTAAGGTCAAAATAAAAGACTTAAACGAGAATAACAAGGCTTTACTATAATAAACACGAATAATGCAAATATGCTTCATATATAGCAATAAAATGGCAATTAGGTTATGATATAAAATCTAAACCACAATGTTAAAACTAAGGTCAAAATAAAAGACTTATACGAGAATAACAAGGCTTTACTATAATAAACACGAATAATGCAAACATGCTTCATATATAGCAATAAAATGGCAATTAGATTATGATATAAAATCTAAACCACAATGTTAAAACTAAGGTCAAAATAAAAGACTTATACGAGAATAACAAGGCTTTACTATAATAAACACGAATAATGCAAATATGCTTCATATATAGCAATAAAATGACAATTAGATTATGATATAAAATCTAAACCACAATATTAAAACTAAGGTCAAAATAAAAGACTTAAACGAGAATAACAAGGCTTTACTATAATAAACACGAATAATGCAAATATGCTTCATATATAGCAATAAAATGGCAATTAGGTTATGATATAAAATCTAAACCACAATGTTAAAACTAAGGTCAAAATAAAAGACTTATACGAGAATAACAAGGCTTTACTATAATAAACACGAATAATGCAAACATGCTTCATATATAGCAATAAAATGGCAATTAGATTATGATATAAAATCTAAACCACAATGTTAAAACTAAGGTCAAAATAAAAGACTTATACGAGAATAACAAGGCTTTACTATAATAAACACGAATAATGCTAATATGCTTCATATATAGCAATAAAATGACAATTAGATTATGATATAAAATCTAAACCACAATGTTAAAACTAAGGTCAAAATAAAAGACTTATACGAGAATAACAAGGCTTTCCTGTAATAAACACGAATAATGCAAATATGTTTTATATATAGCAATAAAATGACAATTAGATTATGATATAAAATCTAAACCACAATGTTAAAACTAAGGTCAAAATAAAAGACTTATACGAGAATAACAAGGCTTTACTATAATAAACACGATTAATGCAAATATGCTTCATATATAGCAATAAAATGACAATTAGATTATGATATAAAATCTAAACCACAATGTTAAAACTAAGGTCAAAATAAAAGAATTATAGGAGAATATATAACATAAGAATAAAATACTTTCACCTAAAGTGAAAAGGTAAACCAAAAGATGATCATTTTAATATAGGGTTAAAAAAAATTCAAAGTTTTATATGCTGGAAGATTAGACAGTTCTGTTGATCCACACCTCAGTAAAAGTACAGAAGACATTCATGAATGGACAAAGAACAAGTCATGGATACAGTAAACTTGGTATAGTCTGACCATGGATTCATGGCCTCTCTGACTAGGTATCTTGTATCATCCAGTGGTATACAAACCATAGAACTGTGTACAGTGCAAGCAAACCGTCCTAAATTATTAGTAACTAGCTCATCGTACCCGGCGTTGCCCAGGTGGTAGATTATGCCTCGACGTTGTTGTTATGCCAAAAATAAACCCTAATCAAAATGAAAATACCGTAGTTAGTTCCCACGAAAAAAGTTATATGAGCCGCTTATTTTGAAAGTGGCCTAATTCCATTTACGTTAAAATCGAGATATTAAGGGTTTGCGTTTTACAAAATTTAAAAATATTGTCATTTTATTTATCAAATAATTTTTGTTATAAAAATTCTTAGTAATTTTAAATAAATTTTGTACAATTTGCTGTAAAAGGTAAAGATAACGTAAAAATGTAATTATTTAAATAGCTAGCTAAATTTTTTTGGAAAATGGAATTACGCCACTTTCAAAATAAACGGCTCATATAAGATCCATATGTTTCTTTGTATCTAAATGTCTCCAGTTTTATTTCTATAATGGACAGGCAAACAAACTTTTTATTTTATAGATACAGGTAACTAAGAAAGGTATTCTTATATTTAAGATATAAACAATAAATATAATATTGATATAGCTTCTCGACCACTGATTTTTCAAGTTCACAGAAGGGGTTCTTGAGGATTTTGGTCATAAAAATTAAACACCTGATTATATGCCGATGTTTCGCTATAAGTTGTTTGACATTTTCAAGGCTAAAAAACAATTTATTGACGACATAAGTAGAGCAAGACAAATGCATCCACGGAATACCAACCAACAGCAAACCAAAATGGAGCAACAAGAATACCACAAAAGGATCATAAAACACCCAGCGTTATTATTCATTATTAAGACAACAAAACCCAATTTTCGAACAGATAAGCACAATATTACAAAATTGTAATGTAATGTGGTTATTAAATAAAAAAAACAGTATTAAATTAAATGGTGTTTCCTCAAAAAAGAAGGCAATTTTTTTGTAGGTTTATATTTTCCCTAAATTTCTTTTATTTTTTGACATTTTTTTATTGTTTTGTAATTTTCTGGCGTACGGTATTTGTTACTGTCTGTGTGTTTTGCTTGAATGGTCTGTACAGAGGTATCCTTCCAGAATTAGTTTTGTAATCTTGTGCTGATCTGTTTGAAAATTGGGTTTTGTTGTCTTAATAATTTACAATAAGTAATTAGGTTTAAACAGCAAATGTTTGTCTTTAAATAAAGGATAATAACACTGGGTATTTTAATATCCTTTTGTGGTTTTCTTGTTGCTGTATTTTGGTTTGCTGTTGGTTGGTATTCCGTGGATATATTTGTCTTGCTCTACTTATGTTGTCAATAAATTGTTTTTTATATATATAGATTAGTAATTAGTATCCGGCTCTACTCAATATAGGCAAAATGATAAGTTATTATATATATCGATGATATCTAACTAGAAGACGTTTATGAATGTCTAAATCAGTAAAACTTATAAGGGAATATATACAGCATAAAAAATGGATGAAGAAATATTCAAATCAAAATGTACATGTATAAAACTTAATCGCTGTATGTATTTGTGGGAATAAATACAGTTCTTAACATAATAACTCTTCTCATTACATAATCAAAAATATATTTAGAATTTAACATTTGGAATTCAATTCAAATTCTTCATAAACAAAAAATATTTCATCAAAATATTGTTATTCAAACTTTTAAGAGACAATTTTGTTTACTGATATAATTTTAATTAAACATTTAAAACTGTGTGAAGTCTTCAAATTGAAATTATTGAATGAAATGTAATGTGATATGGTTTTGCCTCTTCAACTAACTAGTTCCTAATTAAAACGATTTGGGGGTTTAAAATTCGTTTCATTATATTTAACACATAAGACATATCACCTTTAATGAGCTTAGACTTCTTTCAACATTTCTTGATGTATTGTGTGGCAAAAAATATTCTTAGTTTTATTTGTTTAATCTAATCTATCAACTACCAATTGTATTAGACAATGTGTGCAATTTATAATCAGTGTTAGATTATAACTTTTTTGCGTAATCTATACTTTTAATTTTGTATTTTTTCGTTTATCTCAAAAAACTTAAGTGTAAGGGAGCTATAGAAAATTTAAATTGTTTTCGTTATATGTAATTTATTATTAGAGTTGGAATTAAATTGTTTCCCGGGTAAAGCCGGGTAGATCAGCTAGTAATTAATAAGAAGTAATTAGTCTTAAACAACAAATCTTTGTCTTTAAATAATGAATAATAACACTGGGTATTTTATGATCCTTTTGTGGTATCCTTGTTGCTGTATTTTGGTTTGCTGTTGGTTGGTATTCCGTGGATGTATTTGTCTTGCTCTACTTATGTTGTCAATAAATTTTTTTTTAGCCTTGAAAATGCCAAACAACTTACAGCGAAACATCGGCATATAATCAGGAGTTTAATTTTTATGACAAAATCCTTAAGAACCCCTTCTGTGGACTTAGTAAATATAGTGTTATTGTGACCATAAAATCAATAAATGATGTCTAAAAGACACGGTATCCAGAAAGCAGGTATAATTGCTATTAGCGCAATTTTAACATTTCCAATATAAGAATGTCGTACTCATTCTAATGAATGTTCTATTCAAAAAATTATTTTATTAATAAATAATAATTATTTATGATATTATTCACGTAATCATTACAAATTATATCATAAATAATTATGATATAAAATAAACACATTATAGTTATGTCAGTATAAATCAAACAAACAACCTAATTACAAAATAAATCAATAAATCTGATATTATTTAACTATAACTTTAACTTACACAAAGCTCGACACAGAAAAAAGAATAAAAAGCACACTTACGGAATTCTCAATAGTTCGAACAGTTGTTCGTCATCAGGTGTAGACTAGAAGAGAGGACGAAGTGAGATAGATCTCCCCACGTCGAAGGACGGAGCAAGAAGTTTTATAGTTCCTGTGGACCGTTTCTTAAATTTAGTAATTATTTAATTATACTCATCCAATTAACACAATATATGTTTCTCTAAAGGAGTCAGATCTGGAGTAGAGGTAATGTAAACCTAATGTATTATGGGCGAAAAAAATTACAATTTTATTCTAAATGGAGGATCTGATTTCCCTTTATTACAAAGAAAAAATTGATGTTTGGATGTATAAATCCAGTCATAACGTATTCATCTTGGTTGATTGATCAAGTTCTAATCATTTAGGAGGCTGTGATTGCAGTTAAAAGTAATAAAAGAGTTCAAATTACTTATCTCATCGTCATATAATGTGATATTTTTTGGTATAAAAAGTACAAAGGATGTACCTGAAACAGACTAATTAACTTACGCTCAATTAAATACTAATTAGAGAATATAATGATGTCTGATTATGACGACTTTGATTTGTAACTGTAATTTAATTAAAGCAATTAGATACACTCTATTATCAGTATTATGACAAAGCATGACAGACGTAGATACTAGAGTATTAATATACATGACTGGCAACCCGTGTCCCCTTGTGTCACTCAGTGGTAAGAGATTATAGCACCAGTTAATAATATACATTTAATGAATATGATTGACAGGAATGACTGATATTGCTATTTCTTGTTATTAAGTCACAAAACCAGATTATTATATGGTCCAAGCCTTTGTTATGGTATTCTTTACATGAATCAAGATATATACACAATAAGAATATTCAGTAGAACAAAAAATCAATTAAAAGAAAAAAAATATATTTATCGATTACGTAAATATATGAAACGTCAATTCAAGGGCTACAGTGTACTTCAGGAGCCCCAGAGTTTACAGAGACGGACCTTTACACAGACGTTATAAGGGTTTCCCCACTCTCCAGTAGGGATTTTGGAGTCATTTCTTTTTATTAAATGCCAACTCATACTTATATTGCAGTAATGTTTACTTCAATATATGTTTCTTGAATCAATATAAGTTTAATTAGTTCTTGCTATATTCCTGGTTTGGGAGAAGACCAAACACTTCTTTGAGTCTAATAAATAGACATTATTTACTTTAAATTATCAATTACAACAACATCCATCCATGTTTACATTTTGAAATTATTAAAACAAATTAATTTTATAAACATTTTGGCCATTGTTGATTTGTCAACTCTGGGGCTCCTAAACTCCCTCCCTCTGTTCTCTAACATTTAAGTTCAAGTTTATATTCCTAAAATTATTCCTATTAAAATTCTAATATAATAGTTTATTACATATACTTTTGGAATTTCATACATCTGTTTATTGTTTAAGTTCCTAATATGATTGTGAAATCAAAACATTGGCTTTGAAAGTTTGTTTAGAACCTGGAAAACTGACCGATAAATACAATTTGTTTTATATACATGCATGACAAGAAAATACGTAATTAACAAATTAAAATATGTAATTAAAGTAAATAAGTGAAATTAAAAAAAAACATCGTCTACACAACAACGAATTACCAAAAATGGGACAGAGATCTTTCGAAAAAAAACTAGTCAGGATTGTTCTATAACACAAATATATTTTACAGCTGGAGTAATGAAATTTAACTTGACTTATGTTGAATTTATTTTTCATTCTTTCTTCTTTTTAATGCATTTATTTGTAAAGTAATATATTGCTCACTGTTTTCTTTATATTTATTTGAATAATTCATCATAAAGTGAAATTAACAGGCATTCAACTGTCTGCAAATATTTAAACTAAAACAACACAGTGTTATAACTATATAGATGAACAAGGCAACGTTTTGATTTAACAATCGTATTAGGAGCTTAAGCAATAAACAGATGTGTGAAATTCCGAAAGTATATGTAATAAACTATTATATTAGTTTTAAAATGAATAATTTGAATGTAAGCATTCTTAGAGTTACACAAAGTAAAACATCAATTAATCAGTTCACAACACCTAGAAAGAAACCAGAATAGCCGAAAGTTTTCATTCCATAATAATAGATCACATTCGACTATTAAATAGCCAAAAAGAATTTCAAAATGAGCCCATTCAAATGAAAGATAAATATTCATTATTGGCGTACAATAACACTATACAATCAATCTAAAACAAAATTAACACCATTTGAGACTATCTCCGGACACATAGATACTTCGCCACCATAAAGTACGGACTTAGAAAAATTAAGAAATGATTATGTACAGAAACAAAAAGTAAACTTCATAGAAAGAAACTAAATTGACTTCCTTAACACAACACGTGAAATATACTAGATATTCAGAAAAGATATTTACTATTAATAAATGAAAAGAAACCTTCAAGAAAATAACTTAAAACTAAAAATCAGCCCCAATCGAGGGGCACTATTTCAACAGGAGTAGTCTAATTTTTTTTTTAAAATACATTAGAGGAAATAGAAAACACTATCACAGTTTGCAAATGTATAGAGTGATTAAGTTTTATACATGTACATTTTGATTTGAATATTTCTTCATCCATTTTTTATGCTGTATATATTCCCTTATAAGTTTTACTGATTTAGACATTCATAAACGTCTTCAAGTTAGATATCATCGATATATATAATAACTTTCATTTTGTCTATAGGAGTAGGGCCGGATAATAATTACCAATAATTATATATTTTAAACAAACGAATTAATCAATCAGGAATAAATAAGAAGCCTTACAATTATTAAACTTAAACAAAATAGTTTAACTATTCTTTTAAGATTAGAATTAATGGTTCAAATACTATCATTATTATTCGTAATACTACCATGCATACTTAAAGTTAATAAGTTATTATTTAACGCATAACTTTCTTTAATGCTTAAAGCAAGTTAAACCAATTAGATATGAAAAGTTAATTGTAAACTATTGATAATAACTAAAGCTTTGTTAAAGTTAATAAAAAACCCATATAAAATTACAATAATTATCTTTAATATGAATCTGAAAACAATAATAGCATTTCTGGTATCTGGTTATTTCCAATTGAACTAAGCATGTGGAAATATTATCATAAAGAATAACCTACCTGCGGATTCGTCATAAAGTGAAATTAACAGGCATTCAACTGTGTGCAAATATTTAAACAATATCATGAGAGTGTTATAATTATATAGATAAACAAGCCAACGTTTGTTATAATTATGACAAACAATGAGCACACTTCATTTCTAGGAAAGTTGATCTACCTAAATCAATTCTAAGTCTAAGAATATTCTTTAAACCTGAAAATTTATGTAGAAAATATATTAGCAATATAAATCTAATAGATTAATCACAAACAAATTTCGTTATTGAAAAAATTTGTCTACCTTTTCGAACAGTTACGCTTTTGAAGTTTTAAACTTTCCGTCTATAAACCTGTGGAGGTTTCAAACAGTGTTGCCAGATAATCGTATTTGTTCATTTAAATGTTCACGGATACGAGATTCTTAAGTATAACTACATAGCACGATAGTTAAAATTATTATAGAGAAAAAAATTAGGAGAAGGTAGATATAACTTAAAAAAATTAGTGAATGGCCAAAATTTATAAAAACCTACTTCAACGTTAAAAACACAGAACTATTAATTTCATGGAAAAGACATATACCAACATTTGATCTATTCTGGGGAGATAAAAAACTAGAATTCGTTCATGGACTGAAATACCTTGGTATAACATTTGATTCAAAAATGAATTGGAACTACCATATAGATACTATCACAAAAAAAAACACAAGTTAATTAGTTTATTGTCAAGATATGCCAAATTCTATTATGGAGTTAAAAGTGATGCATTAAAGATCATATGTAAAGGATCAATAGTACTATTTCTTACCTACGGGTCACAAGTTTGGCAGGAGGCCTTAAGACATAAATACAACCAACAAAATTTTCAAAGGGTGCAAAGGCTGATGGTATTAAGGATAATAAAAGGCCTCTGGACTATCTCCTACGAAACATCTTGCACTGTGTCTGGAGAAATGCCCATTATCCAATTGATATCACAAAAAACAGATGCTTTACAATAATGGTCGTACTTTTTGAAGTACGTTTTGATAGTCGACCTTCAAAATTAAATCTGGATCCTCTATTATATTACAAACCAGTTGATTAATCAGAATGGTCACATCCTGCCAAAGCAAGTGTACGTATAGGCTATTTCTCATATTGTGAATTTGATACTGAAGTGGTATGGAATATATACTCTGACGGTAGTAGAGAAAAGATAATGTTGTTTGTGCAATAGTAATATATAAAGGAAAAGAGAAAATATTTAATGATAAGTTCAAGCTTGCAGGCTACTCTTCAATAATCAAGCAGAATTAATGGCTAGATGGAAAGCTCTGGAATGGTTGCAGAATAATAGGATATATATTACTAACAAGAGATTTCTAATTCACACGGACAGCACGACTTCCACAGGTATGACCAACAATAGCAAGGTACATTATACTCTAGTTGAGTTAAGTAGGAAAATATTAATTGACATGTTCGATATAGGTGAGTGGATCTTCTTAATCCGATGGATCAAAGCACATGCTGGCATTGAAGGGAACGAAAGAGCAGATGTGCTAGCGGAAATGACTTCAAGACAGGATCTATACAGATTTCCTTTAATCAGTTTCCAAAATCATATGCAGAGTAGTTTGGCAGAAATAGGATTGTCACGGGTGTGGGAAGAGGAATGGATGGCAACTCTAAAAAAATTTCACACCAAGCAATACATTCCCACAGTACTCAGCAGATTATCAAATAAACACCTTGGTTTGAACAACTACCGATTAACTATGTTTCTAACCGAACATAGTAAATTTAAAAGTTACTTCAATCGTTTTAAAATTGATGAATCAGCTTTATGCAGCTGCTATAATCTCAATGTCCAAATCCCAGATTACCTTTTCTTCTATTGTGCTCTCCTTAATAACAACAGACACCATCTTTAGAAAACTGCAATGTCACAAGGGCTAAACTGGTGACCAAGCAAAATTGAACTGATAACAAATTTATTTCATAGTTTTTACAAATTCATAAATAACATATATTTCATATAACATAGTGTAATGATATTATACACATGTAATATAACAATCAATGATCAAACCACAATATGAAATGGAAAAACAAGACTAAGATCTTTCAACCCAACTGAGTTTTTGACTCTGACGAAGACCGCTAGTTACGGTTGAAAGATCTTAGTCTTGTTTTCCCATTTCATATTGTGGTTTGATCATTCATTGTTATTTCACGTTTTTATGCAAAATCTTTCAAAGAGTAATATAACAAATGGAGCATTTGAAAATATGACAATAAACACCCTCCAAGTAGAGGTACTACTTTGGAGGAAAAAAACATAGATTCTTCATATTAAGACTTTTTACGCGATTTGTTGGTTTCAAATTAAACTGGTTCCATTAATTTGCTAACGAACTGCATATGAAATAAAAGTCAACTACAACTCGTGAAATTACAGTTATACAGGTTATCATTACAAATTAAATATTTTTAATTATAAATTGAACCTTTTTTATTGCATCACCATCATTATAAACTTAATTATTATTAAGTTAAAAGATTAAATTCTAAAGCAGAAGAACGAGTAAACAATATTGATATGAACAATGTACGAGAAAAGTAAGTTGAAATGCCCCTGGTTATGCTTGTTACGTACATACATATATGTATACATACACATGCGTTTATACATCAAGGTTGTATGTATACACTGTTCAATAAAAGATCAGTTTCGGCGAAACCAACAGGAGCAATCAAACTTCGCTAAAACCACTATATTAATGAGTTTTATATACCGTCTTTTTCCAAAAATAAGACATCCCCCGAAAATAAGTCCTAGTGTGATTTTCAGGATGTTTAGGACTATAAGCCCTCTCCTGAAAATAGACCTGGTTAAGATAATATTAAAAATATAATTCGTTAAAAAACTGCTGCTGAATGTAGTAGGTATCTCTAGCTGTTGTAATATTTTAGAGAATTCTTCGGAACAAAATATTCCAAGAAATTCCTTGTTTACCTCTGAAGTTCGTTTCAAGGAGGCTGCTTAGGCAAAATTTATTAATGTAACCACAGCTCTATTGTAAGACATGAGAAATTCAGACCAATCGTTCTACAGGAAATAGATTTAGGGGAAGATCAGAATGGAATTCAAAATTTTGATGATTTATGACGATGTTCCAGAAGATGACATGTATTCGAATAAATTTAAATTTCTGTATAAAAATAAATATTAAACAAAAATATGTAAATCTACTTAATGTACTTAAAGCCCTCCTCCGAGAATAAGCCCTAGCACGGATTTTAACCTAAAAATAAAGTAAGACAGTGTCTTATTTCCGGAAAAAGACGGTATTTACATATATTTTCCATATTAAAAGTACCATTCAATATAACATCCAGATATAAAAACTAAAAACACCACTTAAATATTAGAGAATAAACAAATAAGAATACCTGTTCAAAGGACTTAAGTCCCGATTATGATAAGTTTCTTAACTTCTGGATGGGCAATAAGGACTGAAAAAGTGCCCTCAATTCATTAACATAAAGAACACACGTTATATATATATAGATTTATATATATATAAAGTTCAAATATTAAGCAAAGCAACACATATACAGTAAAGAAACGCAGTTGCTAATTAATTTCCGTAAACGAAGCCAACAAGAAGTAGACGGGAATTAACACCCCGAACGTTAGGGTTGGTAAGTGTATTTCTTTACTGTGTATGTTCTTTTCTTCGTATTTGTCCTTATGATATCCAGTTCATGTCATTTTCCAGAATTTAAAGTATGTATGTATATATAAAAACTTATGATTACTCTTTTATCTAACATATCTAGAACAAGAAATATGTCACATGAGAAAGTTTGAAAACATTCGAAAGATAAGACAATGTGCATAGATTCTATGTAGAAGTTCTATAGAAGGTCTCTACGTTGCTATACATATGTATGACTTCATTAGGGCTTTATCTTGCTTCAAACGACTTTGTAAGTCACTGCTTTCTTGATAAGAAAACAACTTATTCCAGAAATAAACATGTCAAGGCTGTTAGTTGTTGGTTTTAATTACTCAATCATTTATATCTTATAATTATCAATAGTCAAGTTACTAGATATCAGTGGTCAGTTATCTCCTGCTATATTATATATTTTATCTTTAATTTGAGATAGATAAAACATCTAATGTATACTGATTGGGTAATCCGCCTTCAGGAATAAAGAAAGAAGGAGACCAAGCACGCTGTGGACGCAAGTAACCCAAACTTACTTTAAGTCATTTCAAAATTGAATGTATAATTAATGTTGTATAATTAATGGCATCTAAGTAATTATTTTGTAAAAATTAATTAATATTGCTCGCTCATTTAAATAAAATATCGGGTTTAAATTCAAACTAAACTAATGGAGAAACAATAATAATGTGTAACATCCTAACCATTACAAGTTGAAAAATAGATGTTCTTCATTGCAAAATGAATTGCATTTAATAAAAAAGTTCTTTTATAGTAACATTAAATATGACTCAGAGTACTTTCATTTCAATTTTCAAAAACTTTTCTGTTTCTTTACTTGAACAGTTTACGTCTGTTGCTTGTTTTCAAAGTGGAGACATAGATGTCATATAGGTAAAAAGTAAAAATTTGACGTGTAGTGTTTCAGCTGGGGCAGTACTTTTTTATTCTTTTAATAAAATTGCCTATCATGTTTTGGGCTCAGAAGTGTTCATATCATATTCATACTGAAGGCCGAAACTTGTTCGCTTGTTTCCTTTATCAGCATTCCGACCCAGCATATACTTTGGACTCCTCTACTTTGATAGACGTCTTATTTTTACTCCACATACTTACAAGAAATGAGCAAAACTAGACACAAACTTCAACTGACTACTTAATTAAGACATCAAAGTTCAAAATGAACAGTAACACAAACTCGTACTCAATAAAACATCATTGAGAAACAACAAAGCGTTCCTAATGTCACACGATAGCAAATTGATTTAAAAATTCTGCTATTTTCCTTAAACCTGATTATTTATACAAACAAACCTCCAAATTTCAGCTTATTAACGATTCTATTTCTTTGATTCAAAGTATTTCTTCTCCTAAATATCCAAGGAAAGCCCCAAGGGCGTCTGAAATGATATTGCCAAGAGATTTGGGTTTGTTGTTCCATCATCATACTTACAACATTTCATCCTTCTTACTTTATCTTTGCTTTTTTTCTTTTTTTTTATTACATACTTGTAATATCCATATCCATGGTAACAAGTATAATCGCAGGGTTAATTCAACTGTCATATCGTTATCGTATTTCATAGATTTCTAACCATATCACTTACACTTTAATTTTAATGAATTTATGTTTATATTATGACCATTTGAAATGAAATATTCTAGCTTTTGATAAATATATTACAGTATAACTTTTTAAAAAAAATTAACCCACTATTTTAAATATTTTCAATATCAATAAATTAACTTGGCATCGTTATTTTTTGTCATTTCATACATAGATTCTGAAGTAGTTCTTTATGTAACAAAACTTCAGAAATGAAACTTCCCACTGTAGAAAATATTTGGTTTTATACATATCGTTTTTGAGGATGTAAAAATTTGATACCCTAAATTCTTTAAAAATTAATTAATAATATCATTTATATTGCTCACTCATTAAAATAATTTACTTAATATATTGAAAAGCTTTAAATAGTGATAAAAAAAACGTCCGTTTAATTTCAAAATTATAGTTCACCATATCATATGGTGTTTTACCTTCACCCCAGGACCAACTTCCTTGGAGTACTTTTAATCTAGACCTGTGGTTTCCAACCTTTTTTGACTCCTGCACCCCTAAAAATATTTTGCTCTGACCTCGCACCTCCTACATTTTATACTTTGTTCAAGGATAAAGGATGTGGAATCATACAAAATTTTATCAAGAGAAGATATTTATTTCACTTTCTAATTAATATGCAAAAAAAATCAGACTTTTAGACAAAAAACATATCACAGATTGATATTTGAATAAACTTTACGAAAATAATAACTCTTGTTTGAAATATATGTAAAATAGTAAAATCAAGAACTAGCTTCCAAACGCTTAGAAAGGAATTTAATATTTTTATGTGTAAAAAAAATCAAACATATGGACAGAAAGGATATCCCAGATTAACATTTGAATATACCTGATAAAAAATAATTACTTGTTTGAAATATGTACAAGATTTCAGATCTATAGCAGAGCCAGGCAAATTTTAGGCCACATCTTCATTTTTATTCTGAATCATGAAACTTAGGTTTCAACCAAGAATGAAAATACTATTAACTTAGGATTTCCATGACGTTATCGACCTAAACTTTTGAAGATTCCCTTACAATTTCCTTAAAAAATATCATATCCTTAAACATTTCCTTAAAAGTGCTGAAATTTTCTTAAGCTAAGGAAATTTTCTTAAAATTACAGCTCTGCTTCTCGCACCCTCTGGAATGATGTGTCGCACCCCCAGGGGGTGCGAGCACCCCTGGTTGGGAACCCCTGATCTAGACTATCATATAGCTGATCTAATGGTAAAGTCCTAATCAATCTGTGAATTAAAAACTCTAGTAGGGAAGTACTTTATAGTGGTGTTTACTAATTCCGCTTGTCATAAAATGTACTTTGGTTAAACTGGTAAACAGGCCAAACATAGCCAGCCCTTTGGTATGGAAAACTCCCAAAATTCTACATCGGGAGTCTAACATTTTGCCTAACTCAAATGTATATAAAGAAGGGATCTTTAGCAGTATCTGACATCGTACAGGCTCGGGGTCGACGGCTTATCGTCCTCTCCCCTTGAAATGTATTCCCCTACCTCGTGAATAAATTGAGGGCCACATTGGATATTGAACCCCGTGCCTATCAGTCCAGAGGATAGCACGTTACCATTGGACTAACTGTGCAACCAAAACTGGTAAATAACTACAATTTATTGTCAAACAACAACAATAGTTCATAGTTACGACTGAACAAATTAGTACCTTATTTTTGCATATATAAAGAAAATCATTGTACAAATCGGACAAAAGCTAAAATGATCATGCATGTTAAGAACAATATTGTCAAGAAATATGATTTAGTCTTTAATATACTTATTTGCACTGATAAAATACTATAAGTACTAATAATGGTTGGTTCAAATTACACTCACTATTAACTAGATCAATAGATCTCAGTACCAGGTTTAACAACAAGTGGCTCATAAGGTTTTACTTATTTCTTCCTGAACTCCGCCGTTTTCCCTGACATGCCCAGCGCTTTGTAACCTTTCCTTGCCATCTAATCCCTTTAAAACAACTTCTTCCTTCCCTCTTCTCTGTGGACACCACAAATCCACTTGTACTTTTGCTAGTAACTTTGACCAAAAATTCCAATTATTTTGATCAAAAAATTTTACTTTCTGAATTTGCTGCAATGGTTTCACGTTCATTTTTCTTTCTGTTGCAATATGACGGTTATCTTTTGCTAAGATCAAGATCGTTGACACACAGATAAAAATGAAATTAAAAAAAAAAATTTAGAAAAAAGATAAACTAAGAAAAACTAATATAAACATAAAAAAAATTATAATAATAATATGAAGAGGAAGAGAATATTGCACTAGTATGAGTTGGATAGGGGTTTTTTGTTTGACCTTTAAAGAGATGATTGTATCATCACTGACGAAGAGAAAGTCAAAGGGTAGGTTAGATGGAAATGGAGCTCATCCCTACGGCACATTCAAGATTATACATTCCAATCTTCTTTGGCAAAAGGTATTACTAACGAGCAACAAGCATTTAGGAAGGGCGAGAAAAGAAACTAGAAGCTAATTGATAGAAAACTTAATAAATATATATAGTTGAAGGATTCATAGCAAAATACACTAATATATATATATATATATATATATATACAGGTTGTCCATAAAGTTCATGTGCAGTTTAAAAAAAAAATCTGGAGTGGCCTACACTCTACTTTACTATAAGTAACTCAATGTCAAATTTCTTGAGTATATAAAACATAACGTATCATTTAAGCATAACATAAATATCTAAATGGGATATAATTATTAGCATTGCATTCGTGAGGTAGTACAGATAGTGATTGAAGGACATATCAATTTATAAGCTTATTTTTGTACATCACAAATAATTTATTATTTGCAAATAATTTCATTAGTATAACTACAGCAGTAATATCATTTTTGAAAAACCAATGTGAACATTTCTTGAAACGAAATATTATCCTACAAGAGAACATGGCTATTGTTCAAATAGCCAGTAGATTTCTTACATCGTTTACTCAACATCCTTCTACATTGAATATTAATGTAAAATTTTCAAATTTAAAACAGTAAAATACCCTTTTTTTCTCTGAAAAACATCTTAAACAGCGAAGAAAATGTTGGTTTAAGGTGATTTGTTAATTAAAGATGTACGATAATTACAGTTATTAATCTCTAAACGAAAGATTTATATTTTGAATTATCTTTTACATTTTTGGTTTTTAACAGAATTATTATACTGGGAATTTTATGGCTTCTTAGTATTTAATAAGATCATTTTCCTTCCCCTTTGTCAAATAACATATATACGATTTTTTTTTTAATGAGTGTTATCATTTACCTGCACAATATTATTCCTCTTACATCTCTTATAAGTCAATAATATATTTTCATTTTTCCATTAGAAACATCAATTTTATCTCAGTGGATTCGCTCAAAAAATTTCTAAGTCAATGTAAACAATGTAAAAAAATACAACAAATTCGACAAGTATAGCAGGTGATCTCTTAGTCTAGGATAAACAAAGAGTTTTTATATCGTTATTGCTCTTTTCCGTAATTGAAACTTCATGATTTTTTTTTATGTATTGTTAATTTTTTGTTCCATTTTTGGTCAAATTTTCATAATTTTTTAACGAGCCGTTTAGCGTCAAAAAAACATTTTCTGAAAACACAAATCGTACTCTAACGCCCCTTTAGCGAATGTAATTTTAGAAAAAAATATCTCAACTCATTGTCCATATAATGTTCTATTTATAGGCATAGTTTCATTCTTGTCCGTCAAACAGTATGGCTTGTATCGCTCTCACAAGGTTTGAGATTGATTTATAAGTCAAAATTTGTACATTTTGTTGAAATAAAAATATTTCCTGTTGATATAAAATTTTGAATATATTTTTCGTTTGTTCCATTTGTAACCTCAAAGATAATGTCAAAATCTCAAAACTCTAGGGTTATTAGTTTAGGAGAAATAAATGTTTTAAAAAAAACGGTTTTTGGCAAAAAAAGTGACTTTCCCATCATGCATAATTCTTCCCAAACAATAGGGATCTTCGTCTAAATGGGGCCCATTTTTGTGTAAAATATCAACTTAATCCATCAAAGATTCTGGACCGTAGCGTGGTAACAAGCAATGCTAACACACGCACCCACCCACGCACCCACCCACCCACACACACACACACACAGACATCATCGTAAAAACTTCATAAAACGACTTCTGAGACCTCAAAACATGTAATTCCGTCAAAATCTCGAGATCGAATTTTTTCACGATCACTATACTTTACTTATAGTAAAGTAATTATAACTTTATTCGTATTTACGATAGAAATAATCTTAAGTAATTTAATAAGTATCCTACCTTTTGTAAATTCTATTATTGACTTTGCTTTTATATGTTAATCATTTACTATCCAATTTAATTCTCTTTACAATGATAATCATGAGTCATCGATTTAATTTAACATTTCACTTGCAACATTCAATTTTATCCATTGAATCGTAAGGATTTCTAGGATCGAATGTCAATGTAAAGATAACATGAATGCCAGAACTGCGTAAGTATTAATGATACTTGTTTAAAAGAAGATCTGCTGACAATTTTTTATCGATTATTGCTCTTTTCCGATATTGAAATTCATGATTTTTTAATGTAATCGTTCGGTCAATTTTCCATATTGTAAATTTCATCAATTTCAACGTTTCGGTTTATTAAAAAACATTTTCATAGAACACAAATCAGTATATAAGACCATATAGCAATAATTTTAAACAAAAATGTAACATACAGTTGTCCAAAAACTATAATAGAATTCAAGTCTAGTCCGTCAAGAACAGTAAGCTTTTATCTCTAAAGTCAGAATTTTTGGATTAGAAAAATGTCAAAATTTTACATTTTTTAAAATAAAACAATACTGTTGTAATAAAATTTTGAATGGTAATTTCTTTGTTCCAGACTAAAGTGATTCAAATACTAAACCTAAACAGGGTTCACTCAATTTAGAAAAAAGGTTTAAAAAAAGTTTTTGCAAAAAAAGACTTCCCATCTGCAATAATAGTGTCCAAATAATAGGGTCTTCTTGTCTAAACTGGCAACTTAGATCTTTTTTAATATATGCATTTCGAGATCTTTCTTCTATGCTCATCTTGTTCTTTATCTACATAATTGCTTCTAACACACGAACATGTGACCTCTCAAGCCTGAATGCTACAACCAGTGCTTTACTTTTTTTAATACTTTTAATAATACTTTTTTTTAAATAAAAAGTATTTCAAATTTCCGTATGTTGAGGGCTTATCACAATCAATTAGAAAAGTTTTCAAACGAAATGTACCTGAAGTTACATTGGCATTTTATAACAAAAGAAAAGTCAAGTCTTTATTTTCAAATTTGAAACAAAAAATACCAAAGGAGTTACAAAGTAACCTCATTTATGCGATCAAATGTAAAGACTGCGACAAGCGTTTTACGGAGAAACAAGTCGTTTTTTAAAGAAAGACTTTATCAACATTCTTATTCAATAAGAACTAATAAAAGTAACGCCACTGCTTTAGCATTCCATGCCTTAAACGAAGGTCACATGTTCGATTTTGAAGAAGCAATTATAGTAGATAAAGAACAAGATGAGCAAAGAAGAAAGACCCTCGAAATGCTATATATTAAAAAAGATCTAAGTTCAGTTAATCATAGAAGTGACATTACCAATTTGAACACTATTTATTCAGGAGTGTTAAGTTGATTTTAGTGAAATTTAATTTCCTTAGTTCCTTTTTGTGTTCTTTGAGTGAACAGTGTTTCGGTTTACATGTAATTGTAATCAGTTAGTCTGGTCCAAGTTTTTGACCAGTTAAGATGTTAGTTCACTAACTATCTATTGTTACTTCATTTTATATAATGTAAATTTCATCATTTTTCTAATTCAAAAATTCTGACTTCTGTAAGTTCATAAAAATGTTTATTGTTCTTCTATTACTTCTACTTGTATATATATTTTTGTTTTTTCACAACTGTAATGTTCCATTTTGATGTTAGTTATATGTTGATGTTTATATATGATTTCTTATCATCCTTTGTTTGTAGGCCTATGAAAAAGGTTTTAAATAAAACCGAAACGTTGGCATTGAGAGTTTGATTTTGATCCTGGAAAATTGACCGAATCCCGATTACATTATACACCTATTCTATCCAACGGTTGATATATTATTGAATTTGTTATATATATATATATAATCAATGATCCAATCATATATGACATGGAAAAAAAAAGACTAAGATCTTTCAACCGTAACAAGTGGTCTTTGTCTAAGTCAAAAACCTAACTGGAACACTAGATGCAGAAATATCATGGTGAAGGGTTGAGAGGAGTGGGAGGAAAGAGAGGTATTTAAAAAGGGTGTAAAGTGCAGGAAGGGACAATAGTCCAGGGAGGGTTGTTTATGAAAATAAAGGAGCGCAGTAAGAAACAGTAAAAAAACTATCCGCTAGCTGTCCACCCTTTTAGAAGAGGCTATTGTCCTCGTTCAGACCGAGTCAAGTTTGAACAAGCCGATGTGAAATCTTTTTATGTATATATACCAATTAAATGAAACGATTTCACGAACTAAATAAACTAAATTAACACACAGAAAAGAAACAGAAACTTACTACTATATTTCTAAATATAGTTTTCTTTCTGTGTGTCCTTTATGTTAATGTAGTTTATATATCTTGATATTAAAGTTCGTGTGTTTGTTTGTTTGTTCACCCATTTTCCGTGGAGATAGAGACCTGAAACTAAATATATATTATTTATTACCTGAATAATCTTAAATAAAAGAAAATTATCACTATATATCCAAAATTGGAACCAAGATAGCAAGTGTCTTGCGTGCTTGCCGATGACAGTAGTGCAAATGTATTATATATAAATGTAACACATATATAATAGAATATTATATTAGAGGTTAAAAATGAATAATTTTAGAAACAAATTTGAACAGAACTGTCAGATAAAATACGAATGTTTTAAGGTAATATTATAAAGATACATTCTTTTCATTAATGTTATTTTATGTTAGGTAAATAAATGAATATTTCAATTTCCAAGTTTTGTTTGTTTTAAACATATTTCATTATGTACATAACTTAAATTGATGTTTTATTTATTTATATGATAAAATAAATGATTTTTTTTACTTTTAAATGATTTTTATTTTGTTAAATACACTCACTGTGTATATATAATGTTAAGAACTTACTTACTGAATCATGACACTATATGAAATGCTTGGGCCATATAAGAAAATGTTTCGCGCCTTAATAACAAGAAACATTATTTTTCTTGTAACTTATTGTTACAATGTATTATGTAATTATGTAATTATTACATAATAATTAGTAATTATTGTTACATAATACATACATAATACATTATGTATGTATTATTATACATAATAATTATGTATGTATTATTATACATAATAATTATGTAATTATTATGTAATTATTGTTCTTGTATAAATAATTTTATTATGACAATAAAATTATTGTTATAATAAATGAAGGGTTGAGAGGAGTGGGAGGGAAAAGTGGTATTTTAAAAGGGTGTAAAGAGCAGGAAAGGACAATAGTCCAGGGATATTAATAAATAGTAATAAGCAACACTTTTTTTATCGAAGTTATGGAAAATTCAATATTACCCCCACCCCGCTTAAACCAAATTTCCTCCCCACAAGGGGGTGAATCGCTGACAGTTGAGAACCTCTGGTACACACGCTATTGAATGCAGCTGTTTAGTTAAGATGACATGCAGCAGAAAGAAAGATTGCATTCATAGGCTAAACAAGATGAGCTTCCTCTCAATGCTGAATCTCTGTACTTATCATTCATGTGAAGAGCCTAAATGCTGCATGTGCATCATTCCCAGTACTCATATTATCTGACACTTTCAATTAGATTATCGATCTCCGATGAATAACAACCATGTCAATAAACATACTGAAACAATTGATTAATAAATGAACTCGTTGCTTTACATAAAGTAATGTCAACTTATTACTTGTGCAATCTGTTAGTATGTAATATTACTCATATTGAGGATTTCATAAATTATGTCACCACACGAAAAAAGTTGAATATGAAAACTAAAAACGCGTATCAAACACTTAGTATTCTTCTTCAGGTTTACATCTGCATTGTTGAGAGTCGATCTATGGAAGTGACTTAGGAAGGACTTGCTTCCTAAGGACAATCCTTCCTAAGTCACTGCCGTGGATCGACTCTCAAGAATGCAGATGTAAACCTGAAGAAGAATACTAAGTGTTTGAAACGAGTTGTTAGTTTTCATATATCATTTTTACTTTACTATAAGTAAAGTATAGTGATCGTGAAAAAATTCGATCTCGAGATTTTGACGGAATTACATGTTTTGAGGTACCAGAAGTCGTTTTATGACGTTTTTACGATGATGTCTGTGTGTGGGTGGGTGGGTGGGTGGGTGGGTGGGTGGATGCGTGGGTGGGTGCGTGGGTGGGTGCGTGTGTTATCATTTCTTGTTACCACGCTACGGTCCAGAATCTTTGATGGATCAAGTTGATATTTTACACAAAAATGGGCCCCATTTAGACGAAGATCCCTATTGTTTGGGAAGAATTATGCATGATGGGAAAGTCACTTTTTTTGCCAAAAACCGTTTTTTTTAAAACATTTATTTCTCCTAAACTGATAACCCTAGAGTTTTGAAATTTTGACATTATCTTTGAAGTTACAAATGCAACAAACGAAAAATATATTCAGAATTTTAAGACAACAGGAAATATTTTTTTTTCAATAAAATGTAAAAATTTTGACTTATAATTCAATCTCAAACCTTGTGAGAGCGATACAAGCCATACTGTTTGACGACAAGAATGAAACTATGCCTACAAATAGAACATTATATGGCAAATGAGTTGAGATATTTTTTTTTGAAGCTACTTTCGCTAAAGGGGCGTTACAGTACGATTTGTGTTTTCAGAAAATGATTTTTTGACGCTAAACGGCTCGATAAAAAATAATGAAAATTTGACCAAAAATGGAACAAAAAATTAGCAATTCACAAAAAAAAATTCATGAAGTTTCAATTACGGGAAAGAGCAATAACGATATAAAAACTCTTTGTTTATTCTAGACTAAGAGATCACCTGCTATACTTGTCGAAATTTTGTATTTTTTTACATTGTTTACATTGACTTAGAAATTTTTTGAGCGAATCCATTGAGATAAAATTGATGTTTCTAATGGAAAAATGAAAATATATTATTGACTTATAAGAGATGTAAGAGGAATAATATTGTGCAGGTAAATGATAACACTCATTAAAAAAAAATTCGTATATATGTTATTTGACAAAGGGGAAGGAAATTGATCTTATTAAATACTAAGAAGCCATAAAATTCCCAGTATAATAATTCTGTTAAAAACCAAAAATGTAAAAGATAATTCAAAATTGAAATCTTTCGTTTAGAGATTAATAACTGTAATTATCGTACATCTTTAATTAACAAATCACCTTAAAACAACATTTTCTTCGCTGTTTAAGAAGTTTTTCAGAGAAAAAAAGAGTATTTTACTGTTTCAAATTTGAAAATTTTACATTAATATTCAATGTAGAAGGATGTCCAGTAAACGATGTAAGAAATCTACTGGCTATTTGAACATAGCCATGTTCTCTTGTAGGATACTATTTCGTTTCAAGAAATGTTCACTTTGGTTTTTCAAAAATGTTATTACTGTTGTAGTTATACTAATGAAATTATTTGCAAATAATAAATTATTTGTGATGTACAAAAATAAGCTTATAAATTGATATGTCCTTCAATCACTATCTGTACTACCTCAGGAATGACAGGCTAATAATTATGTCCCATTTAGATGTTTACGTTATGCTTAAATGATACGTTATGTTTTATATACTCAAGAAATTTGACATTGAGTTACTTATAGTAAAGTAGAGTGTAGGCCACTCCAGATTTTTTTTTGTGTGAAGACGTTATTTTTGGAACCCCCAATATAAGTAATGTCAACTATTTGAAATTACTTTGAATTTCCCATCAAGAGTAAAAACACACTATGGCAGATTGCACTACTAATGAATCAACTATTTCAATTCCGTGCTGACGATATCTTGAAACTTTCTCCTTTTGTAAAATACAATATTACAGTACAAACGTATCAATTAATACAAATACAATAATTAATTGTGGAAAAAGAAGTAATATCATCAGAGTTCCAAACCAAATTTATGATTGATTTCAGATGAGATAATCCTTTATGTTTAATTTGAGATTATCAGTTCTTGAAACTTACTATAGATTCAATATATATATAACGAAATATATGGAGGTAGGGATTTGATCCTTTGAAAGGTAAACTGGGACTTGGGCCGGTTCAAAATGGATGTTAAAATATTGTAAAGATTATTTGTCAGTGTTTGACATCTCTCAACTGTGTTACAATAAATAAGATCAGTAAACACAACACTCTTTACCGGGTCAAAAAATACAATTTGAATATAATAAGCAAGCTTCCAGCTTTATGGGTCATCTTCAGGTTTCGAATAAAATAAATAATAAATAAATAAAATAAAATGTTCAATAAAAAACGTATTAAGAATAATAAAACAAAACAACGAAACAAATTAATAGTGATATTAGCAGGCAAGAAAACGTAGTATTAATAAAGGCTATGCATAAATGTAAGAAAACTGCTTCTGAACTGAAAACTGATTGCTTCTGAGTAAGACAGTTTTGAAAATCCATTAACTCTTTCTTATGCCTGAATTGTCGCAGTGAATGCGGTGAACAGAATAAAAGAGCAACAATCACCGGCTATATAAGAGGGCGTTTACACTGTAGCGAATCCAGCTTGCAACATAAAGTATTGGACAAGTCAACACGAATTTCGGCTTAATAGGTTTTTAAATAAACAAAATTACAATTTATAGCTGTAATTAAAAACTATATGAATAACTGAGACTCAGTATCGATGAAAGAATAGCTGTTAGCGCAGGGTGAATATATACACTATCAGTACGAACAAGATGAGTAAGATTTTGAACAAGTGTATAGACGGGAACGTTATTACCGCTAATAGATTAGGTTAGGTTAGGTTGCAGTGGCAGTCCCACAAGGGAACACTCATCGGCCGAACATTGACCCTTTGTGATATCACAAAAAGGAAATTGATTCCAAATTGGGAGTTCTATATTTTGCCAAACCAAGTGTATTTAGAGGAGGTATCTTTAACAAGGACCTGATATCATACACTCTTAGGACCCAAGGCTTAACGTCCTCTCAGAGAGGGACGTCGTGCTCAGATTTATTCACCTCCCAAATGAGTAAATCGAGGACACGGAGTGTCCTCTGAGAAGAATACAGATTATTCTTTATTCTGGTTTTTTTTTTATCAACCCACACGAGCTTGCCATCTCCAAAACACATATGTTATCTGTTTCCTTTTCAACGTGGGTCAAAGTAACAGTTTCTCTTCTGATGACGGCCATTAAGACGGTTGAAATATTGAAAGTGGGTCAAAGTTGATTGTTCTCATTCATCAATTTTCAGTTATTAATATATAAATATTCAAGTAACTCACCACAAAAAATAGGAGGAAGTCACTCTGAGGCTTTTCGTATATCACATCGTCAAATGAATACAAGTGGTGGGTTGGTTAACAATCTTGGTTTAATGTTGAAACAAGATTGTTATCACTGATAGTGATTTAAAAACTTTTAACCAAGATTATTAACCCTCACACCACTTGTATTCATTTGCTCTCTGACTACGTGATTCACGAAATGCCTCGGAGTGATTTTCTCCTATCTTTTGTGGTGAGTTACTTGAATATTTATATCACGTGTTATTGTAAAATTTTGTATATATATATATATATATATATACAAAGAAACATAGAGAAACTCTATTTTCTCTATGTTTCTTTGTTTATATTGAACTATATTTGTCCGTTTTGGATCGTATTTCCAACGAAAAAAAGTGTATATATATATATATATATATATATACGAGTTCGAGATTAACAAAGAGCAACACACAAAGTAGGGAAACACACTTACAGACTCAAATTTTCGGGTAATCCGTCTTCAGGAGAAAAGAGAATGGGAGACCAAGCACGTTGTAGGCGCAACGGCAAGTAACCAACCCGGCAACCGCCAGTGCTGTCAACCGTACCCGGTCTTAAAGTATAAAATTAGGAGAAGATATAAACAGAAGCTCAGATAAGCAGTACTGGTTGGGTAAAACTATAAGTAGGTGAAAAATTATAAACAATATAAGATAAAAACAAACTATAAGAAACAAAAATAATGATAGAGAAAAGAAGAAAAAATACATAAATAAATAAAAATAAATACAATACAAAAAACTTGCATTGGTTGTTTTAGTAAATAAAAGATAGAGACTGAATAAAAGGGTAAGTATGGGAAACTAGTTAAGAATAAGAATTTAGAAAAATAAAATAGGATAAAACAAACCAGTAGTAAGTGAAGAAGACAAAATAGATATACACAAAATATACGAAAGAGGAAAAAAGAAATAAGTACTAGAGAATAAAGAATACTGGAAAAAAAGTACAAAAAAAAATAAATAAAAAAAAAATAAATAAATAAATAAAAAATAAAAATAAAAAAATTAAAAAAAAATGTACAAAAAATTATCTTTTAAGGTTAAGTCCAGGTGCACTGCGCGCCCCGAGCAACCAGATGTGAGCCTCCTCAGAGGCTCTAAGGGTCACGGTATTATCACCAGGGGGAATCTGACGCAGAATCTGCACACTGAAGCAGTCGTTAAATCATCGACATCGACATCGACATTACCCTCCAGGGCAACAACCTCATTACCTCCGTTCACTCTAAACCCTCAAACCCACACCAGTACCTCCACTTTAATAGTTGTCACCCTCCCCACATAAAGAAATCTATCCCCAGATCCTTATCTATCCGAATCCACCGTATTTGCAACCGACTCCAGCAGAAGAACCTGCACCTCAACTCCCTCAGAACGAAGTTCCTGGAGCGTGGTTATCCGCCATCGTTACTGGAAAGAAGACTGATCCCTGCGAATTTATCCGTCAACCCTCCTTCCGTCTCCACTTCCCCGGTGAATGAGTCTCCCCTCCTTGTTACTACCTTCTTCCCCGGTATACACAAACTCAAACGCATTATCAAAGATCTGTTCCCCATCCTATCCTCTTCTCCTTCCACGTCGACTATTTTCCCCAGTCAACCCCGCCTCTCATATAGACGTTCCCCCAACCTTGGCAACCTCTTTTCCCACAGAGACTTGACGTCCAGGCGCGTCAACCACCCGTCTGTGGGCGCTAAGAGTTGCGAAAGGCGGGGGTGCCTGACCTGTCCGCTTCTCAACCCCCTTTCACACTTCACTCCATCTTCCCATAACCAGTCCTTCCCTGTTGCTAAGGACTGCTCATGTACATCCAAAAATTGTGTTTACAAATTGGACTGTACTCGTTGTGATGCGTTCTACGTAGGACTGTCCTCTAACAAGCTCAGCCTCCGTATGAACGGTCATAGAGCATCCGTTAACAACAACTCCAATTTACCTGTCGCCATACACGCCAAATCCCACGGTCTGTCTTTTAACGACTGCTTCAGTGTGCAGATTCTGCGTCAGATTCCCCCTGGTGATAATACCGTGACCCTTAGAGCCTCTGAGGAGGCTCACATCTGGTTGCTCGGGGCGCGCAGTGCACCTGGACTTAACCTTAAAAGATAATTTTTTGTACATTTTTTTTTATTTTTTTTATTTTTATTTTTTATTTATTTATTTATTTATTTTTTTTATTTATTTTTTTTTTGTACTTTTTTTCCAGTATTCTTTATTCTCTAGTACTTATTTCTTTTTTCCTCTTTCGTATATTTTGTGTATATCTATTTTGTCTTCTTCACTTACTACTGGTTTGTTTTATCCTATTTTATTTTTCTAAATTCTTATTCTTAACTAGTTTCCCATACTTACCCTTTTATTCAGTCTCTATCTTTTATTTACTAAAACAACCAATGCAAGTTTTTTGTATTGTATTTATTTTTATTTATTTATGTATTTTTTCTTCTTTTCTCTATCATTATTTTTGTTTCTTATAGTTTGTTTTTATCTTATATTGTTTATAATTTTTCACCTACTTATAGTTTTACCCAACCAGTACTGCTTATCTGAGCTTCTGTTTATATCTTCTCCTAATTTTATACTTTAAGACCGGGTACGGTTGACAGCACTGGCGGTTGCCGGGTTGGTTACTTGCCGTTGCGCCTACAACGTGCTTGGTCTCCCATTCTCTTTTCTCCTGAAGACGGATTACCCGAAAATTTGAGTCTGTAAGTGTGTTTCCCTACTTTGTGTGTTGCTCTTTGTTAATCTCGAACTCGTATTGTGTCCAGTTTGGATCGTATTTCGTTTTATCAGTGAATATATATATATATATATATATATATATATATATATATGAAAGATTAATAATCAACAATGACTCTTGATAGAATATATGAAATTGAACACCACAATAAAACAAATAATATTACATATAATGCTCTAAGGCCTTAGAAAATTATATGTAATATTATTTGCTTTATTGTGGTGTTTAATTTCATATGTATATAATATCAATATTTCACATAAACACGTGAAATAACAATCAATGATCAAACCACAATATGAAATAGAAAACAAAAGACTAAGATCTTTCAACCAAAACAAGCGGTCTTCGTCAGAGTCAAATGAGTTTTAGACTCTGACGAAGACTGCATGGTTGAAAGATCTTAGTCTTTTTTTTTTCCCATTTCATATTGTCGCTTGACGATTTATATATAAATATATATATATATATATATATATATATATGAATGAATATATGAATATATATATATATATATATATATTATATATATATATATATATATATATATATGTGAAATCTTTATATATATATAAATATTTGACATATATATATATATATATATATATATTATATATATATATATATATGTATATGAATGATATATGAATATATATATATATATATATTATATATATATATATATATATATATATGTGAAATCTTTATATATATATAAATATTTGTTTCTGCACAATATTTCTGTTAGCATTAACAGCTTATGTTATCAATTCTTAAATTATGAAATTAATAAGACTATATCGATTGCACAATGACTAAAATATTCAACTTCTTATATTGAGAAATCTTTAAATGGCAACAAAAATAAGTATCCAATGTAGTAACCAAAACCGGTTTATGTCAAATGTCATAGCTTTAGCACATCATATGCCATTGAACTCCCTTACATAATTTTGACTTCGACACATTTGTTCCTAATGGTAATAATTTAGGTAATTTGTTAAATAACATCTCTCCAAGTGAACTAGAGTCTTATAAAATGTACCTACATAGGTGTTACTCATAAATCATTAAAATTGTGTACCAAGCTACAGAATACTTAATAATTAGAGCTGAACAATGTTCTGTCATATTTTTTTCATAAAATAATGTGAATAATAAGTAAATTTGACATATCAAATACTATAAACATTAGTAATGGTTTATTCAAATCGGACACAGTACATACGAGAGTACCAGAAATACGAAGAGGATTTACGTCAACTAGCAGACAATACTTTTCTCATTTTTCCCTGAACTGAAGATGTTTATCAACATCTTCACAAACGTTGCCATTTACGCCATGTCATTCTTTCTCTCCAGACCCACAACATATGTCCACTTTCTTCTGTTCAACTCATCTTGTAAGTCTTACGAGGTCGTGTTACTTTAGTCGAAAACTCTTAGTCCGATTTCTAATTCTTAACCGTAGATAAGATATAAATCATATAGGTTTATGAATAAAACACTAAACTAAAATTATATAATCCACCGAAACAACAAACTAAGTTCGAAATAAAACCCTTACAAGTAATTACAAATATTTCAGCATCCAAGTTAACCTGGAGAAGAAGCGATTAGCTTAGTCATCCTACCTTACTTACATCCTACCATAGGAACTTGACCTTGAATAGGTCACAAGTGCTGAAATATAAAAGTTGCTATTTTTTTGTCTTAGCATATACGTAAAAGTAATCAGGACTCGGTCATCTCTTCAGGTTCAATTTTTTGGTTTTTATTTAAAACTTTTTTTAAAGGCCAAGAAAACAGATGAAATGAAATAATACATATAATCAAACATACATAAAAAGACGTAGAAAGTTAAAAATAAAAAAAAACAACAGAAATGTTGACACTAGGTTGGTGAGAGAATTTACTGAAGTATAAAAATTTGAAACAGAATAACTTAAGTTATTACACTAAGTTATTACAGAATAAAGTATTACATTAGATTTTTTTTTTATTAAAAAGAAAACACTTTGCGAATTTCAGCAACTACCTTGTTTGAATATACATGTGACACTGAGCTGAAAACAAGCAAGGCAACCAAATATCACCAGACAACCAAGACGTTACTAAAACAATTTTGCAAACGATCAACAATGTTTCACTTAAAACACCCGAATAAATATCCAGATAAATATTTTTGTGTGTTTGTGTGTGTGTGTGTGTGTGTGTGTGTTGCAAACCCCCGGTTACAACTAGTTTCAAAACACAAATGAGTTTCCTCAGATTCCTTGATAAGTTATCTCAGTAATTTTCAATTATATATATATATATATATATATATATATATATATACACTTTTTTTTCGTTGGAAATACGATCCAAAACGGACAAATATAGTTCAATATAAACAAAGAAACATAGAGAAATCAGAAGAACACACTTACAGTCTCTAATTTTCGGTTTGAACCGTCTTCAGGAGAGATAAGAGAGGGAAACCAAGCGCACTGGATCAGAGACGGTTGGAGACCAACAGTGTTGCCGCATGCGCGCCCGTTCACAGAAAATAAGGTAGACAGGAATCAATTTATAATTAAACTAGCAAATAGTATCCTACTTTGATCGGAATCAAACGACATTCTTTATACTTGGTATATCCAAAATATCAATTATAGTATATTACTAATACTATAATTAGAATTATAGAATAGTAGAAAACACCAATATTAGTACAGTGTTAAACAAATGCCTCTGTATACACGACATTAGCTGGCTAATGTCATGGAAGAATATAGGTTCATGGAAGAACAATCAGTTGAAACCTCTGACTATTGAGCAAGTAAACTACAGTTGACCATGTGAGAAAAATTGGTTTCGATAACTTGAATCCCTGCGTTAGATAAAGTCTCCCTTTGGACTTAGTTAACGTCATTGCGAAATAGACTCTGATGGGACTTTGCAATCATTACAACGGAAACAGACAGTGGCTCGGAATCAATGGTATGCGTGGTATACACACAGACTCCCCAATACCACATCCAGTCATTATGTCCGCCTCTATGGCATATCTGTGTAGAGCACGAACTCAGAGTCGTGTCCCGTTGCACAGTTTTTGGGGCACTCATATTTCGTAACATGAAATTTGTTACTGCTATAAATTGCAGCATCATTGGTTCTCCTACTTTAAGTTTTTACTCATGAGCAGGCATTCCAGGAGAAATAAATTCAGAGTCAAGAAATTCAATTAGATAATGAACTGCTTCTTTATCACTAATCCAATCTCTTTACTGACTTGTAAGTTCTTTCCTCGGCTTCATATAGCGTAAGAACTTGTTTGTTGATTTCTTCTCCCTGTTCATATTAAGGGCTGAGAATTGCACGTTTACAAAACATTTATTCTCAATAGATAGTACATCCTCAATTCTGTGAAACACCATTTCAATGATGTCAAATACGCAATATATTCATATGCTCAATTGAAATTAAAATCAACTAACAATACCTACTTGCCACACCTGTGTATTTTCAAAACAAACTTGTCTATGAAGTTAGGAAAATACAACTAAAAGCCCCATAACTTCGCTTCTCTACTGAATTAATAATCTATTTAGAGCCCATATTTTAAGTTAGGCATACACAAATCCAGTGCCAATGTTTCAGCTCGCTATGTCTTATGGTGGCTGAGTTTACATGTGACAAACATTTTTGCGTTAAACGTCCATAACTTCACTTCTACGTTGAATTTCCAATCAATTTAGAGCCTATATTTTAAGTTAGACCTACACAAATCTACTGTAAAAGTTTCAGCTTTATATGTCTTATGGTAGCTGAGTTTACTTGTGACAAACTTTTGCGGACAAACAGACAAACCGACAAACCGACAAACCGACAAACCGACAAACCGACAGAAATTTTTCTAAGGGTGGATTCGGTTTCTCCAATGTATGAAACGTAAAGAAAACTTGAAATGAGTCATTCTAAGCAATGTACAGACAAAATCATTATTTTATTTATAAAGGTATAAATATAAATATAAATATTCCATTAATTTTTATTGGGAAAAAGTCCGCTGGACCGTTTCTTTTAATTGTGGTATATATATATATATATATATTACTTGGTTAAGTAGATCATCTCTTCTTCTACAGTGATTACAACAATGCTATTTCTGAAATCTGCAAAGTATTTTCTTTGTATAAAAACAATATCTAATGAAATACATAGTTTTTCTGTTTCAAAATTCTATACGCTTGCTATGAAAAAAGTTTTAAATAAAAACCGAAACGATGGCAATGAGAGTTTAATTTGAACCTGAAGAACTTTTATTATACATATACGCAAGTCTTATTAAACATTCTGAGGTAAAATGGATAAACCAACAAAAGTCTCCACACAAATGAAGTTTTGTTGGATTATCCATTTTACCTCAGAATGAGTAAATACCACACAATTACGGATTGCACAACTAATGATTTCTTATTAAACAATCTACCATTTGGCCATTTCTCAGTTTTACAATTTCCCAGCTTGCTTTTTCCAGTTTTCATACACGTATTATTATTAGTACGTATTAATTGTACGTATATTAAGTTTTAATGTTAGTATTGTAGCCCATACTGAAATTTTATATTCATTTTGAAAATATTGTAGCCTAATCATGTTGTTGTAGCTCTGAGTTTGATATATAAATACATCAAAACGTATAATATAAGGACGAGTATTTCAATTTAAAGACATATGCCTCAAAAAACTTAGCAAATACTCTATATATATATATATATATTTTTACTTCCCCCCATAGCAACATTAACTACCCTTGTCCTCCCCACACCTCATGCACCTCGGTTAATTGCGTTTACCGTTTCCACTGCACCCAGTGTGATGCATTCTACGTTGGTATGGCCTCTACGCAGCTCAACTTACGTATGAATGGTCACAGGGCTTCCGTTAGTCAACGCAAAAACCTTCCTATTGCTATCCACTCTAATTCCCATGGACTGGATTTTAATCACTGCTTCCGGGTCCAAGTCCTTAATCATACTATCCCTGTTCAGTCTTCTCGGGTTACTTTAAGAGCTTCAGAGGAGGCAATTATTTGTCTTCTCAAAGCTCGCTCTCCTCCTGGCCTTGACTTGTACCGTTAATTTAATTATTTACTTTTTTTTTTTAATCATTTTTTTTATTTATTTTTATTTTTTCTAATTGTTTATTGCTTCATTTACTATTCTTCTCCTTCTGTTATTTGTATTTGCTTTTATTTGTTCTTTTTAGTTATTTTCCTCTCTGTAGTTAGTAGCTTACCTAGGGCGGCCGGCAGAGTGCGCGCGTGTTCGTTGCATTTGGCCTACCACTCAGTTAGCTTCAGCTACTCAAAGGGACTACTTCTACCCGATGACGACGACTGTCGAAATATCGTTGTGAGTCTTTTGTGTGTGTCTTTATTTGTGTTTTCTCTTTCCTGTGTGAACTATATATATATATATATATATATATATATATATATATATACGAGTTCGAGATTAACAAAGAGCAACACACAAAGTAGGGAAACACACTTACAGACTCAAATTTTCGGGTAATCCGTCTTCAGGAGAAAAGAGAATGGGAGACCAAGCACGTTGTAGGCGCAACGGCAAGTAACCGTTAATGTTACTTGCCGTTGCGCCTACAACGTGCTTGGTCTCCCATTCTCTTTTCTCCTGAAGACGGATTACCCGAAAATTTGAGTCTGTAAGTGTGTTTCCCTACTTTGTGTGTTGCTCTTTGTTAATCTCGAACTCGTATTGTGTCCAGTTTGGATCGTATTTCGTTTTATCAGTGAATATATATATATATATATATATATATACACGGGTCTACGGAGGAAGGAGGAGGGGTCTCCAACCGTCGATTCGCAAGTGCGCTCAGTGTCCCCCTATCTGAAATCTCCTGATAACGGTTCAACCAAAAATTTAGAGCCAGTAAGTGTGTTCGTATCTTTATTCTGTGCCTATAGTTCACTGTGAAACGTTTGTTGTCCTTTTCCTCTGACAAAATATATATAATCCAAAAATGAAACGAACCGTTAGAACAAAACATGAACTTTTCAGAATAAAAAAACACGTAGAAAAAACACGCAACTAACTTCAATAATTGGACCTCATCGTCATCTGAAGGAGAAAAAGAAGAATATAAGTTCATCTCTGCTGGCAAACAGAAACTTCCTTCTCCTAATAATGACAAGGTCGAAATATTGAAGAGAGTTGTGCATTGTTTCTACCTGTTCTTTTATTTTAATCGTTTGATATATATATTTCTATATTTTTTATCAAGGATATAGACGAAACGTCGGCTTAAAGGAGTTGCATTGTTTGAAGCTAGACCAATTCTCCATAAAAAAGAAAAATAGTGTTCATATATATATATATATATATATATTTATTTATATATAGGTTCAATATATAGGTCGAGGTAAAAAAACATATATATATATCAATGATCAAACCACAATAAGAAATGGGAAAACAAGACTAAGATCTTTCAACCGTAACAAGCGGTCTTCGTCAGAGTCAAAAACCCAACTGGGTTTTTGACTCTGACGAAGACCGCTTGTTACGGTTGAAAGATCTTAGTCTTGTTTTCCCATTTCTTATTGTGGTTTGATCATTGATTGTTGTTTCACGTGTTTATGTGAAATCTTTATATATATATATATATAATATATATATATATATATATAATATGATCAAACCACAAAAAGAAATGGGAAAACAAGACTAAGATCTTTCAACCGTAACAAACGGTCTTCGTCAGAGTCAAAAACCCAACTGATATAAATATATATATATATATATATATATAATTAAACAGTGTTGTCAAGGTGTTATGGGTTATCTCAGTTCTGGTGGAATTGCGGCATAGACGTAATGCTTTACGGCCGTAGAGTGATTCGAATATTTGTTATGATTCCCAGAATCTGGGAATAATAAATAAATAAATAAATTTTTAATTTAAATAATTAAACAACTCACCTTGCTGTTTTGTTAAAGTTGTTTTGTTATGATAATCCAAAAGCTATATTATATAACGGAATATTTTGTTTGACTTTCTGCTCGATATGGACTTTTTGAATATTGGCGACGAAATGGTTTGCGGTAAAGCGCGCGCTTTAAGATAGCACCAAGTCAAAATGGCCGCCTCAACTGACATATGCTCTAGCCAGCCGAGTTGAGCTGGCGGCCGCTTTGCCGCGCCACAAGGCGCATGCTCCCGATGCTAAACCTTCCCTGCCCTTCTTCTTCATTCTAATTCATAACAAATACCATTCATTCATAACAAATACCCCCCCCCCCCCCCCCAATCAAACTGTAATTATATCTCCACCAAACAGACTTGCCATTTCTATTCCACCAAAAAAATAGTATCATATCATAAAAGCGTTATAAGTCATACTAAACACTGCAAAAATATCTAAAAAGAAATCACTATATACTCAACCCTCGAATATATGTACTAATAGAGACCAAGACCGGTCCGGAAACAGAAAAGTCCGGAAATCGGTAGCACTTGTGAGTAGTACCTTAATGGTGGGTAGGGATGACAGCATGCCAAGACGTACCATATACATAACCTCACCAAAACTTTCTATAAGAGCTAGGCTATCTCAATTTTATCTACTTTAGCACACTACACATTTAATTTAAACAAACTGTTATTAATACATGATAAACTTTACAAAGAACAAAAAACAAGCCTAGCCTAACTGTTGACGACAGGTCAAGACGTACGCTAGGATGTATAGGATATCCTCAATACAGCTTAGCAGGGTTGGACCGAACGAAAACTGTAATTGGGGTAGGGTAGGCATTTGAGAAGAGATGATAGTTAGGCTATTCTCTGCCTCACCTTGCTTTAAATCACAATCATAATCACAATCATCAAATACAGCTGTATAAAGTTAGTTTATGTTTATTATACATTAAAATACATAATAATAATATTGTTTATGCATAATAAAGGTATAGTTTGCATAAGATGACTAAATTAGAGAAGCCTAGGCTACTCGGTCTCACTCTGCCCTCATTGTGAATCACTAATACCCGGATAATAATTCATGCTATTCGGAAGAAAGAAAGACGGTGAAAGAAATTTTGAGACCTTAAATGACGTGACAGAAGAAAACAATCTCGAGTATAATTGATAGAAAATAAAGTTTTTAATCCTGTATTTTCAGACTAGCCCTAAAGTCATTTGATCTTATAATATTCAATTTGTATATTTTACTATCATTAAAATTTAAACATTTTACCGCTTTTGACATTTCCAGATTTAAACCAGAGACTCCTAATCTTCTCCCCTCTGCTCGGTGTACTTAAAAAAACATAATAATGACCGTAGGTAAATTTTTAAACAAATGTTTGTTTTTAGGTAAATGAAAAGTGTAACAATGAAATAATTTCATTACATTTACAACGTAATATCGAAATATAAAAATCTTTTTAAAACAATAAGAATATAATCCTTTATTAATATTTTATATATGGTAGTATACTGAAATAAATATGAAAAAGAATCAGTTTCGAATATAACCAAAAAAAAATGTAATGAGCATTTGAAAACATTGGATCATTATGAAAAACTGACAAAAATATTTTATAGTGTTTGAATGTTCTAACGGTCAGCTCGCTATGCTTTGATGCCTTTTTAGTTATGCTATCCTGATATACGCATATAAACTTAACATGGAGCGCAAACCGCATGGCATGGACCTGTAAATACTAGTTTCCTGCATGAACACCCAGTAATCCTCTATGAACCCCTGGGGGTCCATGTAAACCACTTTAGGAAACCACTGATTTAGATGAAAGGCTGTAAAATGCAAGGCGTTATCTACATAGAGCTCTTGAAGACGTCTTGACTCGCTGGACTTAGCTAGTTCGTAGCAGATCCGCTAAACCAGCGTTTCCCAAAGTGGGCGGTGGTTTGGTATGGGGGGGCGGTAACGCAAAAATATGCGGTTTGGGGGCGGTAACTAAAAAATAGATGGTTGGTGGCGACAGTGTAGCTAATGTATCAGCTGGCTGCTACAATACTAACACCGTCGTCCCAAACTGTTGGTGGTAACCATCAAAAACAATACAAGTAATAAAAATTAGAAATAAGAATTTCAAAAGATATGCCGCTCTTTTACTTGAGGATTAAGGAGTCAGCCCCAGTCGAAAGTAAAAGAGAGTTTTCGATCAAAATAAAGGGAATAAAAAGATTAGCTGCTCTTTCACGTATGTCCTATGGATTAAGAGGTCAGCCTTGATCGGAAGTAAATGAGTTTTCGGTCGAGATAAGAAGAATAAAATGATCGTTACGTATATAAATAGTAGACCGCAATCTCAATTCTGTAAATATAGATTGTGGCTGTAGATTGCATGACAGCTAGAGGATGGTTTTTTACTCTTTCTTACTGTACTCCTTTGTTTCCCCAAACATCCCTTTCTGGACATTAGTCCTTTCCCGCGCTTTCACCCTTTTAAAATACCATTCTTCCCTCCCACTCTTCACAACCCCTCACCAGATGTTTTCTGCAACAAACTAACAGTCAACAAACAACTAGGCTACATGGTCCGACTCCAAAGCTCGTCTCAAGTAAGTGAATATTTCACTTTAATTTCAATCTTGTATTATTCAGAATTTTTAGATATACTAAAGATGTGACAGAATAGGAGTCTACCAATGCAAGAAAACTACTAAAGGGTTTAAAAGTGTTACTGTGCAGTGTATACTAAAAGTTGGAAACATTTGAAACCTCGGAAGGTAACTAACTTGAGATTTATTTTTTCTTTCTCCAAAAAAGTTAAACCTGAATAGGATAGGTTAGTTCTGATAGGCTTTTTGGCATATCTTTCCATTTGTATGGGGTAGGGGGCGCTGGCAGGCTATTCTAGAAGACAAGGGGGCGCTGGCAGGCTATTCTAGAAGACAAGGGGGCGCTGGCAGTCTATTCTAGAAGACAAGGGGGCGCCAGCGTGAAAGAGTTTGGGAAACCCTGCGCTAAACTAATACAAAATATTCCCAAAACCATCATTCCTTGTAGAAAAACACTTTTTTAAATTATGAATTATCCAATTTTACAATACTTTTTTCACAAACACTCGATTGAGAAAATATACAAGAAAATAGGACCTTTTAAATTTAAAATTACTATTGGGTTATTTCTATAGTACGAGAGGAGACGCACATAAACACCTGATTTCCATGCAAATAGTGAGTTTCTCTTCTAACAAGAAACTGTATATTTCGAAATCCCAATATACTATGGTATACTATCCCTTTATAATATATACTATATACTAAATCTTAATACTTTACCTAAATCTTTATACGTTACCTATCCCTTTATAATTTATACTAAATTTGATACTATGACTGAATATCCAACTTAATTTATACGCAACAATGGACAAACTGGAGGTTTCAAACTGACTTTTCAGTTAAATAAATCTACTATTAAAAATAATGAACAAATCATTTAAGTGGCTTTGGTATTTTGCCAGTTATAAAGTTCAGGTAATTAGCTTGTTTGTTTCAAACTATTGGTAAACGTTTGTAAGGTATGTTTATTTTAAATTACTAAAAAAAAAAAGTTAAAGGTAACAGAAATCTTACTGAGTCAGAGACCCTGATCGCATCTTCCTGTTACGGCAGATATGACCTGAGGATGAACACAAAGTGTTTGAAACGTGTAGTTTAATTACAAACTGAATTTATACGATGACTTGTTACTTAGCTTTTCTCATGAGTCATCGCTCTGCTAATGACTTAAAGGTAACACTACCGTTAATTAAACCCTTATACCTTACTAAGTATAAATGCTAATCATAAAATCGATTAAAAAAACCGAACCTAATAAGTTTAATTTTTAACGGATAGAAATAGTAATTACTAATTCAATCATTAATTAAAATGACAGCCATAAGCAATGTAATATGGTTCATTATGAATCGAAGGTAATAAATGTTCGCGGTTAATTATATTGCTGATTGGATGTGCTTATCAGTTAAAAGAGTTTGTAAAAGCATAGAAAATAAGTAGTAAAGTTAGGAATGCAAACAATTTAAATATTTCTCTGCAAAGATTATTTCGAATTTCTCTTCTTAAATAAAATAAAATTGGATATAGTAGACTTAATAATTTAATATTAACTAGCTGATCTACCCGGCTTTACCCGGGAAACAATTTAATTGCAACTCTAATAATAAATTACATATAACGAAAAGAATTTAAATTTTCTATAGTTCCGTTACACTTAACTTTTTTGAGATAAACGAAATTAATACAGAATTAAAATTATAGATTACGCAAAAAATATATAATCTAACAGTGATTATAAATTTCACACATTGTCTAATAATATTGGAAGGTGATAGATTAGATTAAACAAATAATAAAAAGAATATTTTTTTGCCGAACAATACATCAAGAAATTTGAAAGAAGTCAAAGCTCATTAAATGTGATATGTCTTATCTGTTAAATATGATACGAATTTTAAACCCCCAAATCGTTTCATTTAGGAACCAGTTAGTTGAAGAGGCTAAACCATATCACATTACATTTCATTCAATGATTTCAATTTGAAGACTTCACACAGTTTTAAATGTCCAATTAAATTATATCAGTAAACAAAATTGTCTCTTAAAAGTTTGAATAACAATATTTTTATGAAATATTATTTGTTTATGAAGAAGCATTGTATCGAAAAAATAATTGAACAAAGCATGTGAAAATATTATCACAAAAAATAACCTACCTGCGGTTGCCATTACCAATTAAAGTCAAAATGTAAACAAACAGGTTATACAGCAAACCTTATCTATTATACGGCCCTATGGGGCCTGGGTCAGGCTGTCCCCCAGAGTTTAATAGCCTAAAACCACCCCAAGACCTATAGGAAGTGCCTTGTAAAAGAATTTTTGAAAAAGGTCCATTGTAGGCCGAATGCATAAGGTACAAACCTCCATACATACATCAGACCAAGTGCGGCTTGCGACTGTGAGCACCCGACTGAGTCTGTGCAGCATGTCCTCGAAGCCTGCCCGAGATATGACAGGGAGAGATACAGAGTGGAGATGTTTTTAGGCTCTACCCTGTCCAACTCATACGGTAGAGTACTTAAAAAAGTCAACCTCCCGGCGTTCCTGAGCTACATCCATAAATAGGGTTAAATCACTCTAGGACATTACCTATAGTTTAATGTAAAAAAAAAAGAAAGAAAGTAAAATGTATAATGTATCAGACAAAGTCTGACCTAGTTATGTTACATGGGATCTTCCTTTTGCTCCGAAATATCATTCGTACCCAGTGTAACCGTTTCGCGATGTAAATATACTGTTGCGCGAGTAGTATCGAGTTGCCCACCTCCGCGTGGTCCACCTTAGGCGTCGCCATGTGTACATGCGACGGCTAAAGGGCAAATCGTAAAAAGACAACCTGACTTGATTTAAAAACAATATGGCCTGAAATATGACTTGGTGCGTATAAAGGTCAACACAGGTATACCCGGGAAACAATATTCACTCTAATTCTCGATTTATTTAAACAGAAGGTGAAAAAATCTCTACACGTCGTACCCCGGAGACGTTAAGCTGTCAGTCTCTTAACCTATACGATGCCATACTCGTTAAGATACCTACACTAAATACACATGAGTTAGGCAAAAATGTTCATTTTGTGGTATCACAAAGGGTTTAGCCTATGCGCGTTCTCCCGTTTGACCGCGACTGCAAGCTAACCTAATACAACCACAAGTTTACAATCTGACCATTCTGAATGCAAAAGATATAAGTATTCTATGTTGAAAATATACCTCTGGAAGACCTTGCTCATGGGGAAAAGTAGTTAATAATTTTTTATGCCAAAACCTGTACTAATATCTTTTTCCTATTCTAGTCACTCAAGAATCATAAAATTTATTAATGTCTCTAGCGTGCATCGCATGATAAGAATGTCATAAAATGTCTGTTACTCCAAGGACAACTATATGTTCCACCTGCAGCCACTAATGTTACTTTGCTTGGATTCGTTTTATTAAAATGTCAGATATAAAAATAGACATTGGATTAGAAGTCTATTTCTTTCCACAGTAATATTCTAAACAATTCATTTATTAATTAATATCACTCCAAATTGAAGTTTTTTTTTTCGTCGTAGGATGTGGAAAAATCTGTACATCAGATCCCTTAGGAAGACGTCTTGCTTAGGGTATGTGGGGTTGGGGGTCCTGACCCACTAAAAAACCACATCCTATTCCCTGGCAATACCTGATACGGAAACCGTTTGCACATTACTTCATGCCGGTGCCTCAGTCCTCCTGAATAGGATTCACCTTCTTGTCCCCATTCGTTCACCTGTGAATTATCATTGCCCTTGCCTCACACCAATTTCGTTCTTCTTATGACAGAGAACCGCCTCTACAAAGTTTGCAGCTTTTGACCAATTATCTTCATTTTGGAGCATCTTTTGAACTATGGTCTCTGGAGTGACCTCACCCAGTGATGCTATTAATTCCTGGCGCAGAAGAAGCACAGAAGAAATGGGGCTAAATGTGTTAGCATTGCTTGTTACCACGCTACGGTCCAGAATCTTTGATGGATCAAGTTGATATTTTACACAAAAATGGGCCTCATAGGGAAGAAGATCCTATTGTTTGGGAAGAATTATGCATGATGGGAAAGTCACTTTTTTGGCCAAAAACCGTTTTTTTTTAAAACATTTATTTCTCCTAAACTGATAACCCTAGAGTTTTGAAATTTTGACATTATCTTTGAGGTTACAAATGGAACAAACGAAAAATATATTCAGAATTTTAAATCAACAGGAAATATTTTTTTTCATTAAAATGTACAAATTTTGACTTATAATTCAATCTCAAACCTTGTGAGAGCGATAAAAGCCATACTGTTTGACGGACAAGAATGAAACTATACCTATAAATAGAACATTATGGGTAGAATGAGTTGAGATATTTTTTTTCAAAATTACATTCGCTAATGGGGCGTTACAGTACGATTTGTGTTTTCAGAAAATGTTTTTTTGACGCTAAACGGCTGATTAAAAAATAATGAAAATTTGACCAAAAAGGGAACAAAAAATTAGCGATTCATAAAAAAAAAATCATGAAGTTTCAATTATGGAAAAGAGCAATAACGCTATAAAAACGGTTTGTTTATCTTAGAGTAAGAGATCACCTGCTATACTTGTCAAATTTTTTATATTTTTTTTCATTGTTTACATTGACTTAGAAATTGTTTGAGCGAATCCACTGAGATAAAATTGATTTTATAAAGGAAGAGTTTAAATTGTTTATTGACGTATATGAGATATAAGAGGAATAATATTGTGCAGGAAAATGATAACACTCACTCAGAAAAAATTCGTATATATGTTATTTGACAAAGGGGAAGGAAAAAGATCTTATTAAATACTAAAAAGCCTTATAAAATTCCCAGTATAATAAATCTATAAATAACCAAAAATGTAAAGGATAATTCAAAATTGAAATCTTTCGTTTAGAGATTAATAAATGTAATTATCGTACATCTTAGTTATAAATCACCTTAAAACAACATTTTCTTCGCTGTTTATGATGTTTTTCAGAGAAAAAAAAAGTATTTTCCTGTTTTAAATTTGAAAATTTTACTTTAATATTCAATGTAGAAGGATGTCAAGTAAACGATGTAACAAATCCACTGGCTGTTTGAACGAAGGCCATTCTCTTGTAGGAGAATAAATCGTTTCAAGAAATGTTCACTTTGGTTTTTCTAAAATGTAATTACTGCTGTAGTTATACTAATGAAATTATTTGCAAATAATACATTATTTGTGATGTACAAAAATAAGCTTATAAATTGATATGTCCTTCAATCACTATCTGTACTACCTCACGAATGAAATGCTAATAATTATATCCCATTTAGATATATATGTTATGGTTAAATGAGACGTTATGTTTTATATACTCAAGAAATTTGACATTAAGTTACTTATAGTAAAGTAGAGTGCAGGCCACTCCAGATTTTTTCTTTTAAATTTATTTTTGCAAATATTATAAAATTTAAATTATTTTGAATGTTTAAAAAAAATTTTATAATATTTTTAACATTAGTACATTTATACATGCAGAAATTGTATTAATCAAGTGGTTGAGTGTTTAGAGAATTCATTACCTGTGGTCAGATAGGAGGGCTGATTGACAGACGATATTCGGAGCAGCTCTGCAAAGACATGGAGCTCCAAGCATGCTTCTGAAACCACAATGATTTTAACAAACTCTACACTAGAAACATTGGAAAACACTAGAAGGGTGAAAAGATTCAGGCAGATTATTGAATATGGACAAAAACCAAAAATTGCGAAAGAAAATTGTTTTTTATACCATAAAAATTGTTTATTGTATACTATGTTCAAAAATTACAATGTCTTCTTACTAACTTATAACAGAACTAAACAAAGGTGAGTTAGATAAGCTAATAAAATTATTGCAGAATGATATTTAAATAGTCATTATCTGTGCCGTCCTTAAGTGTTTAGTATTTACTCATACTGAGGTAAAACGATAATACTAAGTCTCCACACTTTAAGAAGTTCTTTATTAAAACTACCCGTTTCAAACACATTGTGTTCATCATCAGGTGAACATTCATTGAAAGTAGTATAGGACAGACAACCATCGAACAAAACTTCTTTTGATTGGAGACTTAGTATTTTCGTCCCCCCCCCCGTATTATATTTAACACACTTCTCTCCACAGCTCTTAAATACAAAAATAGTATATTGCTTGGTTTTCTGAACTTATTGTAATTAAAAAAAGAGTTTGAGAAATATCATCCCCTGAAAAGATTGATTTGTACACCCTAAAACGTTTTTAGGAAGACTTATAAAATTTCTTGAGGTTTATTAAATCATGATACCCTTTTGGTGATAGTAATTTTGTATACATTTCTCACTTATAAATATGTAACAAACCTTCAAGTAAATAGACAGTTACTAAGCATAATTTTTCTTTAATGATAAATAACAAATCTGTTATTATTAAAATAAAAGTCCGTAGTTGCCTGCACTCAACTTTACTGTAAGTAAACATAATATCAAAGACATTAACAACCAGGTGATTTTCTGTATTGTATTATAACCGCCATACATATTAATCAGTTATGTATCATTTCTTTGCATGAGGCTACGACAATTTTCTCAGTAAACGAAATTTAATAGATAACAGCCATATCTTATTTCCTACAATGTCATGTCGTGTAAAAGCTAGGGGAATGCAAAGATTTGTTCTTGATGAGCAGGTTTGCAGTTCCCTCTCTGCCGTCTTTATAGGTTGTTACCTTAGAATTAGGGGCCAGGCTAGCTCAGTGGTTACTTGCTCACCTCTGAACTGATAGGACCGGGGTTCAATCCTCACCTGGCCCTCGATTTATTCACGCGGGAAGTGAATAAATCTGTGCACGTCGTCCCTCGGAGAAGGACGTTAAACCGTCGGTCCCTAGCCTGTACGATGTCAGGTACTCGTTAAAGATCCCTACTCTAAATACATTTGAGTTAGGCACAATTTAGGACTCCCACTGTAGAATCAATCTTCATTGTGTGGTATCACAAAGGGCCAATGGTTGGCCTACGTGTGTTCCCTTGTGTGACTTCGACTGCAACCTAACCTAACCTACCTTAGAATTGCTACCAATGAATGCTACCAAAAGTCATTGAAGTTTAGTAAGGACCAAACTTCATGAAGAAAATTAATGTATTTACGTATTTACAGATATAATATAATCATTTGGTTACTCATATGATTTTATAATTAGTAATTTACTTGCTGAATCATGCTATTTAAATTAATGCTAATTACAATAGTTTCTATTCACTATTGAATCAAAGTCATCAACAAAAACATGTCATTCAAGTTTTCAACAATTGTTCTAAACAACAAGCTAATTACATGTTCATTATAATTTGTAAAACTCAGCAGACATAATAAAATAAATCAATTACATTGCTCATTCATCAATTTAATATTGTGTCCAATGTTACTAAAGGAGGTGTTTATTATAACAAAATGAAACTTCTTTGGTTAAAAAAAATGGAAAGAAATGCCGATCAACTAATATAAAAAGGAGATTATAAAATTTACTACCAAATGTCATATTGTAGTGATATATAATACTCTATCATGTATTATAACAAATTATTATAATAGTTGATTACTTATTTTATTAGCAATGATAAAGTCAATATAGATTTGGTTACGATAAACTGGAGTGCAGAGCTTTCAGACTTCTTATCTTTAAAATTTGCATCATACTAACGTTGACCATTGTATTACATTGTTGAATAATCAATTTTCATTTATTCTATTATGCTTACTTCATCAGTTACAAAGAGAATTTAACAATGAAAATAAATATGTTTACATAATAAAAATTAAATAGTACTATTAAGAATTAATTAATGAATATTAACTGTTATTTTGAATAATTAAATAATAGTAATAATATTAATGAAATATAGTTATACTTTTAGTAATAATTTTCTAATTACTTAATTGTAGTATACTCTTTATACTGAACTCATTTTCCCTTTTGACATCTTGATTTGTTATTGTTATTGACATTTAAATTAATTTTATCATAACTCTTTAAATTTCAGTTATAACTATTATTGAGTTAATTAGCTTTATGCCTTTCTAAGAATGTTGTACTTCTTGCAATCCTGTTCTTATTATTTCTTATGTTTATTGTAACATTTATAATACCACTGAGAATGAACATAGTACGGTATTCCACACCAGTAATGTATTATAACCCTCGTTGTAGATTGTAATCTATTAAAGGTCCCTTGTATCAATGATACAATCAAATCAAAGTCAATCAAATTATCCCTGCATAACACAGGAAAGTAAAAGTGGACTTGTTATAGCAATGTAATTATTATTGGATAAGTAATGCTATATAATAAATACAGGTAATACAGTCACGGATTTTACAAAAATTAAAATTAAAAAACAACTTTAGAGAAAATATCTGCTCATTCTATATGTAAAAAAAATAGTAAAATTATTTCTCTTATTTTAGCTTTGGAATCAGTATAACTGATTCCTAAAAGCTAATATTACATATATTCTGTAGTAATAAATGTAAAATAATTAACACATTTTTTAGTAACTTCCTAAATATGTAATTGAATAACATTATTAATTCTTATAATAATGTTCTTGATGTGGGTTTTTTCCCAAAATTCTTATTAGTGTATTAAGATTTTAATTTAATTTAGATGACATTTTAGTCCTTGGATTTGTACCTTCCATCACTGGAATTTAAATGTAATTATTATATATATTAAAAGCTAATAATGACCCAATATTTCCTGTAATTATGAAAGCTGTTACTTCAACAAAAGTAATTCTCCTTTATTGAGCATTACTTAGTCCACTTTAATAAGATATCCTTTCTAACGTAGTGCAATCACTTATTATGTGGTATTTGCTCATTGTAGGGTCAAAAGTTAATGACATTGTCTCCACATATAAAAATTTAATGGTATAAACAACGCGTTTCGAACATGTAGTGTTCTTCCTCAGGCATTAACTAAAGAAATACAACTGACACTCAGAGACTCATTGTACCACGACACTCACCCTTAGTTAATGCCTGAGGAAGAACACTACGTGTTCGAATCGCGTTGTTTATACATTACATTTTTATATGTAGAGACCATTTCATTAACCTTTTACCTTACAAAGACATCCTTTCACTGATGCTCTTGATGCATTGTATAACACAATACTCGTGTATATAAATAGAATATAACCTGTACCTATGTACACCTATAGAATGTAACCATAAAGATAACTTACCCCTAGGGGCTTTACAAATTAAAATAAAATTAACTTGAAAAAAAAGTGCTTATTCTGTATACAATTCTTGTCAAATTTTATTTCTCTAGATTATTTTTATAATCAATATAACTGGCTCCTATTTAGAGTTTCTCGCAGCAGTCTTAAGGACAGACAGTTCAGTGGCACTAGCAGCCATAAGAGATCACAAAAATCATAACTCTACTATTGAAAACATTAGAAACATTTTGCACAAGTTAAGAAAACCACACTCTCAATGGAATATTTCAATTTTATTGGGTAAAAGCATAAAATGGATACGAAGGAAATGAAAGAGCTGAGAAATTAGCAAAAAAGGCAGAACAATATTAAATATCAAATGTTATACCTTTTTACTGTATTTCTCTAAATTTATTTATTTGATAATTAAGTCTATATTGCATTAGAATTTTTCATTTTATTATAATTTGTTAATGAATACCTGTAATATATGTAAGAGAACAGGTGATATATAAACTCCCTGATTTGGGGGTTATCCAAATCATGAAAACAAAAAAAAAAGCAATAACCTTCCAATTATTGAATTGTAAATTTAATTAAATTACATAAATTGTCTAAGTTATAAACATATGTCAATTATAGTCTTATAAATAATTAAAGATCATCAAAAGAATGGCTCTCATTATGAAAGAATGTAGTTCAAATAAGCGTACAGTTAAAGTAAGCTTCTAGTCAGAATTGGAACAGGGTACAAAAAAGAAAATTAACTCCCTCATGTTAGGGTTACTACTCGTGAGGAAAATATAAAAAAAAAAACAGTAGCTAAAAGTAATATCAATAGCAATGTCAAAAACGTTTGGAGTTTCACTAGTAAACTAAACTAGTAATCAAACACAAATGTCAAACACAATTTATTTTCTTTGATAATAAATCTTTTACTGATATTGCTTCCATTATGTGCTCTTTATTTTGTGTCTATAAATCTAGCATTCCATGACAAAGTTTCTTATGATACTAACATATCACAAAACAGTTTGTAAATACTTTTTTTTTAGGGTTGGCTGAATTATGTAATTTATGAATGATTTCGAGTATTATAATTCAACAGCACCTAAAAAAAAAAAAACTTTCTACAGATCTGTTCAGGTACTATAATGGTGATAATTGTAATCTTGATTCAATATACACTGACTTCTCCAGATCTTTTGACTCAGCCAATATAAATACTTGACAATTGAAAATGAAAGCATTTGGGATCACTGGGAAACTATTAGAATGGTTTCCTTCTTACTTCAAAGGTAGATATCAAATAATCAGTTAGCACTTGTGATAAATACCCTAAATTCACAGTGTCCAACTCAAATTCACAGTAGGCCAAAATTAAGAATTGGAGTAAAGTCCCTGGCCAAACTCATAATTTTTTGAAAAATTAACTGGATATGTAATACCAGATAGAATAACATTATTAATTCTTATAATAATGTTCTTGATGTGGGTTTTTTTTCAAAATTCTTATTAGTGTATTAAGATTTTAATTTAATTTAGATGATATTTTAGTCCTTGCATTTGTACCTTCACTGGAATTTAAATTTAATTATTATATACATTAAAAGCTAATAATGACCCAATATTTTTTGTAATTATTAAAGCTGTTACTTCAACAAAAGTAATTCTCATTTATTGAGCATTACTTAGTCCACTTTAATAAGTATCATTAATTAATATACTTATATTAATTAATATTATTATTATATTATAATATACAATTATATATAAGAGTTATATATAACCTTTTCATATGGAAACTAACTTTAGTTTTACTTAAACGCAGAATCTGGTATTCATTTCTTATTTAAATAAATGAATAAAGTATGGCTTTCCCCATATCCTTTCAAGTTTTTTTTAAAGTAATCCTTTTTCAAAGCCAACAAAAAAGAACCAAAAATAATAATGTAATTTAATAAAAATTCAACTATATTAATATATATATATCACAAACGAATATCCTAAAACAAAAACACAACAATATATCATCGTTTCTTTGTGGTATATACTTCTTTGATATCTATATAAATAAAATAATGATTTTGTCTGTACATTGCTTAGAACTGACTCATTTCAAGTTTTCTTTACGTTTCATACATTAGAGAAACCGAATCCACCCTTAGAAAAATTTCTGTCGGTTTGTCGGTTTGTCTGCAAAACTTTGTCACAAGTAAACTCAGCTACCATAATACATATAAAGCTGAAACTTTTACAGTAAATTTGTGTAGGTCCAACTTAAAATATAGGCTCAGAATTGATTGGAAATTCAACGTAGAAGTGATGTTATGGACGTTTAAAGCAAAAACGTTTGTCACAAGTAAACTCAGCCATCATAAGACATGGCGAGCTGAAACTTTGACACTGGATTTGTGTATGCCTAACTTGGTTCCAACTGTTTGTTCTTCCGTGAACCTGAAGGACAAACAGCTAATGTGGTGTTTACAGAGGCATTTGTTCAACACTGTACTAATAATGGTATTTTCTACTATTCTATAATTTCTAATTATAGTATTAGTATAATACTATAATTGATATTTTGGAATACCAAGTATAATAGAATTTTTGATTCCGTCAAAGACGGGTACATTTGCTAGTAAAATATATAACAGAAACAAATATATTAAATTTGAAGTAAGTCAACAAAAATGTTTTAATTTTCAACATCTTGAAGTCATTCAGTAATCATTAAAATAAAACAAATCCATTTTTAACAGTTTTAAAAGAAAATGATACCATAAATAAAGTTTATTTTTACAGAATTACTTTTAAGAAATTCATTTCTTTTGTTAAAACAAATGCTCAAATAATCAAAATAAAGTGTTAAACAATCTAGAAATTAGCGAAATTTGGCAAATTATTTCTTATTTAAATCTTAAATAAACATGATATAGGATAAAATTTTATGTTAACTGTTTAAAAACCTAATAGCACAGAATATACTTTAAAAAAATAGATTTTTTATCATTGTGTTGGTGTTATTTTTAAAAATAAACAGATCATAATGTCAGAATTATAAATATGACCATATATAGAAACTACTGTTTCAAAATATGAAAACTTTTCAATGAATTTAACAACTATATGCTAACAGAAAATGAACCAAAAGTAAGTTTACAGTTCCCAACTCTTTTCTTTGGTATTTAATAATTTCAATTGGAAACAATTTTAAAATAGGTAATACAGATAAAAGAAATGGATATTAAATTAATATTGGAAGTTGGATGCTGAGCTTGTTCTATCGACAAGGTATTTGTTTTAATATATTTTTATTCCTGTATTATGTTCTCATATTTTTCCTAATTAATTTTTAGTTAACGTAATTTTACAGAACATGATTATAAAGGATGTATTTTATTTATTAATTAAAACAATACGTCAGTAATTAGTAAAACGTTTAAAGTTACATTAAACATCATTACATTGTAAAACCAAATTAATACTAATAATTGAATTGAAATAGTCAATTATATTAAATATGAAACAACTACAATTATAAAACAATGATAACTATTATTGAATTAAAATTGCAAGAGTTATATATAATATTAGAAAGCAATATATTCCTTTAAACTTCCATAAATTAAAATGAAATTCCAACAGGATATTTGTTTGACATTTTGATAAATAACGAGCACAGTATTATGTGTTTTAAATTAATTTGTCATATTGTATTTAAATATAGGCATATATTACTAATTGTAAGAATTTTATTTTAATGAAAGAAGGCTAACCTAAAATTGAAGTGGCCATATTGGTCAAACATGGTCAATTAGATTACTTAGAAATTGTAATCTATTTGTTTGTTTAAATAAATTATTGAACTATTTACTTATTACAAATATACGTACAAATAGTTGCAGAAACGGTCGTACTTACTAATTAATGAGATATCCAGGATATTGTTCTTTTCAGGAAATAATATTTGATATTATTACGGGTTACATTAGACCACTACCCAGCCGTATTTTCAACTGACCAATGAAAGTGCAATGATTTGCATATGACGTCACTCAAGCAACGCCATTTCAATTACGTCATTTATGAGTTCACTTAGTCTCTTTATATAAAAGGCTATTTTAATTGTTTTCTTTAAGGAGACATATGGAATGGTTCGGACATTACTATATATTACTAGACTACGCGTGACCCCTTAGGTATTAGAGTCTCCACAATTAGTTAATACGTCTGCAGATATGACTAGGCTGATAGTTATAATCTCATTGGATAGTTACAAATTAAAATAATTTAATTCAGTTAAAAGAAATAATAACAATGAGTGGCTTAAAAACTCAAGATATTTTACTAATAAAACTATTAGCAGAACAGAAAATAAATTTTACACTGTTATACCTATGTGTAGATATTGAATGGCCGACCCCCCACAAGGGTCTACAGTTTAAGGTCTACCTTAGGATCCATAAGGATTCGGTCGACCCCCTACAAGAGGGAAGTACCCATTACCCCGGGATCAGGGATTGCAATGATTGACTCCTCCGGGCCCCGTTTTGGGTGCTCTGGACTAGATGTTAGAGAAAAGAAGGGATTAAAATCCCTTGTTGACCAAACGCCACCTGGAGTGAGGACTTGGTGGGAGGAGATCTTGTCTGCTCGCTGGTTAGATATAGTGTTTGAAAGGGAGGGTGCCATTCACACCCATCCCGAGTTCCGTTAGAGCCAAAAGAAGCAACTACCAGTGTTCCAGCCCACTTAGCTGAGATGGTGGTCCGTACCTACTGGTATAGGCTGGGGTCTAGCTCCCCTGGATGCTAAGCAGGCATCCTCCCGAGAAGAGACTGCTCCTCACGCAGCGACCCGAAGGTCTACCTAACCTGGGTGAGAACCACAGCCACTACGAGTCCAACCTCAATGGTGGGCTGGAGAGAGAGACTCTCTCCAGGGGCTTACCTATGTGTAGATATAAGGAATGGGTAGGATCATAAGACACTGGAAGAGTCCACATCTCCCAAGTTTTTAGCTACGCTCTTGCATTCCCAGTCACTGCATTCCCCAAATTTTTTGAAAATAATTCAAAATAACTTTTCTTCCAAAAAAAAAAAAAAAAAAAGCTAGAAAGAGCTAAATTGGCAATGCTGGTTTTGACTGCACGCCAACATACTCGCAAAGCATTGGGGGATCGTAGTATTCGAGGTAGAGTATATACCATTGGCCAGCTCAAATTCACATTTCATATGATCTCGCGAGCCAAGTATAATTACACCGCGGGCCTGGGTTTGACATATGTGCCTACGTAATCAGGTGTACCCTCCACGTTATCATTTGGGACCTACTTTATACTTTCTGCTGTTGTACCTCGATTAATGAACCTACCAAAATACGATTTTTCCAATAAAAAAACGTAAATTTCGAACCAGAATTCGTTTCGATATACGAAGATTTGCTCGAGATACGATATACGATGAAGCGTTACATAGTGATCATAATGAAACGAGTGCAAGTGATGCAAACAAAAAAAAAGCCTGAACTAACTGAAAATGAAAAGAGCCAAGGTGACAATTAGAAAAGAATGTAAAATAAAGTAAAAAAAAAATAAAAACACTCTCTCTGATCAAACGTAGTAAGATAAGGTTTCGTTTTATGTTAAGTGAGGAATAAAATTTTAAAAAAAATAAATAAGTTAAGTTACAGAGTATAAATTATGGTATAAGTTACTGTACTCTCAGGGGTCACGTTAGAACAGTTTTTAATGCACTCGCGTCTGGAGTGACAAATCAGGGGTTCAACACTCACTCTGGTCCTCGATTTATTCACCTCCCACGTGAGTACGTCGTTCCTCGGAGAGGACGTTAAGCCATCGGTCTCGAGCCTGTACGATGTCAGGTACTCGATAAAGATCCCTACTCGAAATGCACTTGAGTTAGGCAAAATTTAGAACTCCCAATGTAGAATCTGTAGAATCACCGATCAAACAAAAACCGGTAAACGGCTGACGTTATTATTACCCGCTAGGGAATTACAAAGAGCCAATGTTGGGGCCTGTGAGTGTTCCCTTGTGGGACTGCTCCTGCAATCTAACCTATAGTTACCTGTCATTATGTTACAGTTGAAATTTTAATTGCAGTATTTTTTAAAGATTTATAGTAGGTTTTTGGGCTGTGGAATAGATTATTCGAATTGTAATGTATTCTTATGGGAAAATTAATCTCAACATACAGCCATTTCTATTGACGAAGTGAATCCTGGAGCTAATTAATTCATAAGTGGAAGAACAAGAACTACTATATTTGTACATATTTCATCCATTTTTAGTGAAACAACTTTCCTACTTTTTGCTGATAACCTCAAGCTTTTCAAAGGTATTAAATAAACTCTTGATCAACAGAGATTACGAGCAAATCTTGATTCATTAGGTGAATGGTATTTTATAAATAGTTAAGAATTAGATAAGCGTTGAATAATACATAAAGACAATTCTTTATTATCAATGAATAACTATTGAGCAAAACAAATTTAATTAAGGACTTGAGTATTGTTTGTATCATTATTACCTTGTAAAATAAAAATGTAATATAAGCTCAAAGGCAATGAAGACATCAGGTTAGGTTAGGTTACATTTTTAGGCATGCTAAATACGTACTTAGTGTTATTACTTCAAAACTACTCTACATAACATTAGTAAGGCCACAATACAATTCGCAATAACTGTTTGAAATTCATCATGATTATTTGATTGATGATATCGAATGTGTTCAGCTCTGTTTTTTAAGATACAAGATAAATTAATTGACTACTGCTGGTATCTTTTCTGTCTCTTTAGATTATCAGAGATTGTTATATTATTTTAATCTTCACTATTAAAACCGGATGAGTCATATCTGATATAGGATTACTCTTTCGTTTTCCAATAACATTATTGACTGTTCTGAAATACTTTCTATGTTCCATACTGTCATGCCCCTAATCACTTCTTTTTGTTTGTTCCACTCTCTCACCATAACCAAATGGATTTCTGTCCCACTAATAACATTTTGAGACAAGCCACTAGTTTAATATCGTTTCCATGATAACCGAAATAAATTAAAATAAAACTGTAATCTTAGTTTCATAATCCAATGTACATTATGTATGAAAAAGGAAATTGTTTTTAGTCATAAAGTGTATCTATCATATTGTTTAGTTTACAATAAACACTTCATGTAATTTCCTATCATTGTAAATTTAATTTTATAAAGTTTATACATTATTTTGATACACAAAAAATTTGTATTTAATCTATTAAGCCTATTTTAAATAAATAAGTTCCTGATCTAAACACCTCATAAAATAGTGTTATGAATTATTTTAAAAGTAATTTCTACAAAAGTAATTATACTCTGAAAAAAATATAAGAAAATTAAACTAAAGTTATTGGGAGCCTAAATTCAAAGTCTTGATATTGTCAAAGGTTCTAACTATATTGACAAAAATTCAACTATATAAACAAATCTCCTCTGCTTGTAATTGCAAAATAAGAATTTATTTCGAAAGTAATAGCATGAATAATTAATTTTCTAATTCTAATTTGAAAGTTATAAACTACAAGCAATTACATAACCATCATATAAAAAAATTTCACATAAACACGTGAAATAACAATCAATGACCAAACCACAATAAGAAAATGGGAAAGCAAGACTATCTTTCAACCGTAACAAGCGGTCTTCGTCAGAGTCAAAAACCCAACATTGTCACAAAAACCCATCAGTTGGGTTTTTGACTCTGACGAAGACCGCTTGTTACGGTTGAAAGATCTTAGTCTTGCTTTCCCATTTTCTTATTGTGGTTTGATCAATAACCATCATATGATTGAAATTAAAACATAAAATAAAAGTGAAAAGTATATGGAAGGAAATTACATAACTATTCACTAAATTCAAAATAAGATAGTGTGAAATCAAACTTATATTGTTTTGATAATTTTATTTTTAAAGCAAATGAGTATTGTAAAATTGTTTCTGCTATTCTTTTTGTGATATATAATTAGGATTTCTAGCACCTTAGTGAATAATTGCTTTATATTTTGCAAAGTCATGTCAGATTTATAATACAATTATAATTAAATTTAGTTTAACATCAAAATTGTATGTATGTTCCTTATTTTGTAAATTTAATTGTATACAGTTTATATGTAATATCAGAAACATAGATATGATATGTTAAATAAAGTATGTATTTGCTGTGAGAGTGTTAATAGTATCATAATAATATAAACCACTTTAATTTAAATATATGTAATATTAATGTGAGTCATGCTGAATAATGGAAACTTATATAACATTAAAAAAAAAACTATGCCATCAACTTACCTGTATTTCTAACAACTATCAATTAAATAATCATAAAAATCAACTTAAATCATTAAAAATAATGGACCATTTGAATAAGGACATAAGAGTAGTTCAGCATGTGAGACTACTTGTAATGTTCAAGCATTTTATGTATTCTTTCAATCAACTTGCATTATCATCGGATATAAATATTCTTTCAATCATCGTAATCTGCGTTATTAGAAATTATTTAATAATTTCTAATAACAAAATGCGTAAGAAATGAAAAACTATAAACTAGTATATCAAACTGACAATATAACAATAATTCAAGGTCATATCACGGCCAAATTTTACATTCATTTTATTTATAACACATAATAAATTTTGAATATACTTCATGTTAGTTTATATTTCTGCAAGGGCTTACATCAAATGGTGTGTACAAATCATATCAATAAAATCCATATTTTTGTTCTGTATTTTTTTTGTCATATGTACTATTTCCTCTTGTCAAATATACTGTTTTCTTTCTATTTACAATACTAAAAACTATGTTTCTTTCATTTCAATGATAACAGGCTCATGATATCTTATAATACACAATCTTAAATGTCAATTTTGACTATAAATCACTATAAATGAGTCTTCATTTGTATTATTTTAAATAAAGCCTGTCTCGATGAAATCAGGAAGGAAATAGTTCATTGGTTATATAACAATAGAAAAAGCATATATCTGAAAAGAAATAAAAAAATAGACCTGAACAATACTTTTAAAAAATAATGACGTATATTAAATGAAATATTATTAATAAATACTTTATTTGACTTTATCTCTTGTATAGTCCAATTTATTTTTAATTATATGAACAGTTATGAAATTGTTTGCACATAATGAACTTCAAAGTAGTATTATTGAAATTTCAATTTTTAATAATATTACTTCAAAAAAGAAATGGACTTGTAATAAATTACTTTTTTTGAAAACTTAGTTATAATAAAATTAATTAATGAAATCTCATTTGTGACTACAGGTGAAAGTCAACAGTTACAATTTTTTAACATTTTTATCATGTACATAACGCACAAAATTAATAAATTAATTAATTAACCTGATAATAATAATAATGAAGCATTCTTACTGCAGAGTTTCTTTATCTTCAGACTGATTCAATGTTCTCACTATAATTAAATGCACAGTAGTAACTGATAGCACAATTATTGAAAGTTTATTTGTTATGCCCATAATCTTTCACTTCTGATAACTCTATTTTGAAAGTATTAGATCCAAAAAGGAAAAATATTTTAAAATAACGTTATATAAACAAAAATTTCAATTTCCTTGTACTTAACTCTGACGAAAGTCACATTTCCACTCCATTGGATATCCATAACATGAAAGGACATCATTATTAGATTCGTTCCTATTATTACAGAAATCCCAACCAGCCAGTTTAGATGCTTACTTTGTATTTAGTATTTTGTTTAAGTAATTTGAGTGTTATATTTAAGTATTCAAAAATGTTCAATAGTTTTCAAAGATATTGAAGATAAGTGAAATTAAGGTGACTTCCATTACTTACAGAACCACCAAGCAAAATTATAAACTTCGCAATTCGATAAAAAAGTTTGGTTAAATATTTTACCGTAAATGTTAGAGAAACTGAAATTAAGGTAAGATCGAAATTTGAAAATTTAAATAATATATAATCTTTTCAAATAGTAATGTTTCATGTCATAGTTTCAGTGTATATTACTATGTATAAATTCTTTAAAATTTAATAAATAATTATATTTCAGATATCACAATTTCTTCTTTGAAAATATCAGATTTGTCTAATATGCCTGATGGATTCAACGATGCATTTGTGGAATTGAATTTCTTGCCATCAGAAGGTAAGTTTTAAAATACACATTTTCACAATTCCCTTCTTATGTTAATATCCAATATTAAATTCAGTAACCGAATATCTAAGAAAATATGAACCTTTCTATTATATATTTGATTAATGAAATAATTTTATGAGACATCAAAATTACCCAAGTATGAATGATTAATATACTACTAGTAGATTGATTGAGTTGATGTAGAAACAATAGAATTCAAAAATAAGGAAAGGAATAGTAAAAGTATTTAAGCCTCAGTGTACTTAGAAAAAGAAATGAAGGTGGAGAAAGATTCATTGAATTTGCTTGACACCACAAGCTAGTAATTATGAACATCTTTGAACACAAATTGGAGAGTAAATGTATGTTTATAAAAGCTGCAAGGAAAAAATACTTACGCAGTTCAATTCGCTGGCTCTGACAGTCCTAAGGAATAATTAAATGAAAATCAAATACTTGTGATTATTTCATTGAAATCTTTACACATTTTGTTTATTTTTTTGGACATTTTAATGTTTTAAAACTGTTGTAAACTTGAAATTAACTTTTATAAATGTTAAAATAATTAAAATACAACGAATTTTGATATTCACAAAATTCGATATTCAAACATTTTGATACACCCATTTTGTTGATATTCAAAAAATGTGTGTATATAAAAGAAAATGATATTGACAAAAGCCAAATGAAAACTAAAAAAAAATATCTGGAGTGGCCTACACTCTACTTTACTATAAGTAACTTAATGTCAAATTTCTTGAGTATATAAAACATAAGGTCTCATTTAAGCATAACGTAAACATCTAAATGGGATATAATTATTAGCCTGTCATTCCTGAGGTAGTACAGATAGGGATTGAAGGACATATCAATAATAAGCTTATTTTTGTACATCACAAATAATTTATTATTTGCAAATAATTTCATTAGTATAACTACAGCAGTAATAACATTTTTGAAAAACCAAAGTGAACATTTCTTGAAACGAAATAGTATCCTACAAGAGAACATGGCTATTGTTCAAATATCCAGTAGATTTCTTACATCGTTTACTTGACATCCTTCTACATTGAATATTAATGTAAAATTTTCAAATTTGAAACAGTAAAATACTCTTTTTTTCTCTGAAAAACTTCTTAAACAGCGAAGAAAATGTTGTTTTAAGGTGATTTGTTAATTAAAGATGTACGATAATTACAGTTATTAATCTCTAAACGAAAGATTAATATTTTGAATTATCTTTTACATTTCTGGTTTTTAACAGAATTATTATACTGGGAATTTTATGGCTTCTTAGTATTTAATAAGATCATTTTCCTTCCCCTTTGTCAAATAACATATATACGAATTTTTTTTTAATGAGTGTTATCATTTAACTGCACAATATTATTCCTCTTACATCTCTTATAAGTCAATAATATATTTTCATTTTTCCATTAGAAACATCAAGTATATCTCAGTGGATTCGCTCAAAAAATTTCTAAGTCAATGTAAACAATGTAAAAAAATACAAAAAATTCGACAAGTATAGCAGGTGATCTCTTAGTCTAGAATAAACAAACAGTTTTTATATCGTTATTGCTCTTTCCTGTAATTGAAACTTCATGATTTTTTTTTTATGAATTGCTAATTTTTTGTTCCATTTTTGGTCAAATTTTCATTATTTTGTAACGAGCCGTTTAGCGTCAAAAAATCATTTTCTGAAAACACAAATTGTACTGTAACGTCCTTTTAGCGAATGTAATTTCAAAAAAAAATATCTCAACTCATTCGCCATATAATATTCTATTTGTAGGCATAGTTTCATTTTGATCCGTCAAACAGTATGGCTTGTATCGCTCTCACAAGGTTTGAGATTGAATTATAAGTCAAAATTTTTACATTTTATTGAAAAAAAATATTTCCTGTTGTCTTAAAATTCTGAATATATTTTTCGTTTGTTGCATTTGTAACTTCAAAGATAATGTCAAAATTTCAAAACTCTAGGGTTATCAGTTTAGGAGAAATAAATGTTTTAAAAAAAACGGTTTTTGGCAAAAAAAGTGACTTTCCCATCATGCATAATTCTTCCCAAACAATAGGGATCTTTGTCTAAATGGGGCCCATTTTTGTGTAAAATATCAACTTGATCCATCAAAGATTCTGGACCGTAGTGTGGTAACAAGCAATGCTAACACTCACTCACCCAACATGCATACACACACGCACACGCACACACACATACACACACACACGCGACATCATCAAAAAAACTTCATAAAACGACTTTTGGGACCTTTTCATAAAAAATCTCGAGATCGATTTTTTCACGATCAGTATACTTTACTTATAGTAAAGTAAAAAAAGGTTTTATTTTCTCTTTATTTTTATATTGTTTGTTCATAGTTGGTTATAGTTTTCTGTTATATTTTCTGTATTTAGTCTTAGAGTGAATGTACAGGCCTTTGCCTAATCTTTGGAAAAAAAAATAATAATGGATTGTACCTGCTTTTCAATATGAAACAGATACACACTTCTTACCAACCTATTTTCTTACCCATCCTATTTTCAGTTAGTTGTTCCACAGACTCTGAAGCTCAGCTATGTACTTCTCTGTTTCCTTATTTCATTTTGTAAAATTTATTTTAGTACTATAGATACAACTCTGATATTGTATTTTTTAGTTTTATACGTCAAGAAGAGCACTACGTGTTAGAAACGCGTTGTTTAGATTATTAAACTTTTATATGTGGAGATTATTTCATGAACATTTTACCTGCAATTTCAGTACATTTACAACGTGATGTCGAAGTACAACAGTAGTTTTAAAACAATAACAAAATATTTGCTTACTAACATTTTATAAAGGATACTGAAATAAATTAAAAAAGAGTCAGTTTTGAATATAACATAAACAAAATTGAAATACGAGATTTCAATTGAAAATTTCTAGTAGAAGATTTAAAAACACTCAGCTTGTTACGCTTTGAAATATCTTTGGTTATACTATGCTAATATACGTATACAAACTTAACATGGAGCCCTAACTACGTGCCATTCGCCTTCAAAATAGTATTTTTTCTCATGGGTCCCCTCTAATTCTCTGTGGACCACGTTGAGAGCCACTGGTCTACACATTGTTCTTATATTCTCCTTATTACTGTGGACCTTTGCATTCAGCTAGTAGTAGTAGGTTTACAGTAAGCCAGTAAAATATTTATTTAAAAAAAAAGCTTTTATTAGATCAGAATTTGAAACAAGTTTTAAGAATTTATTTAGAACATTGTCAATAAATAAAGGTCAAATAAGTGATAAGATATCACACAATTTGCGCGAGAAGATAGAACCTAAAATTAAGGTGACTTCCATTACTTATAGAACCACCAAGCAAAATTATAAACTTCGCAATTCGATAAAAAAGTTTGGTTAAATATTTTACCGTAAATGTTAGAGAAACTGAAATTAAGGTAAGATCGAAATTTGAAAATTTAAATAATATATAATCTTTTCAAGTAGTAATGTTTCATGTCATAGTTTCAGTGTATATTACTATGTATAAATTCTTTAAAATTTAATAAATAATTATATTTCAGATATCACAATTCCTCCTATGAATATAACAGATTTGTGTAATACGCCTGATGGATCCAACGATGCAGTTGTGGAATTGAATTTCTTGCCATCCCATATATAAAAAAATGTGTGTATATAAAAGAAAATGATATTGACAAAAGCCAAATGAAAACTAAAAAAAATAAATACGTTGTTTTTACCACTGGTTGTTAGTTGGGAGTTCTCGTTTCCACTGATCTGTCTATGTTGACCTATGAGTACAACAAATAAGGCCATAGTAATTATGTGGAAATAGCTGAGTGAGTTGGTAGTCATGAAGTAAAATTAATGCCTTATGCTTTAAAAGAGGGCTTGCCAACTTTCTCTGGCTTTCTGAGCACTACATCTATGTAACTATTGAAAAGCTTCGCATATAACGTATCAATATTTGAACAAAAAAACTACTATCTCTAGTTATGTCTGTTGGATGAGCAAAATTCCTTACCAACTTTCAGCTGTTTTTCTTTTGAAAGAATTTAAGTAGCTCCTTTACTCCTTTAAATTTCCTTTACTTTCCAAAGGGAATGTTTTATGATGTCTTAGTTGACTTTTGATAATAAAAATAAATGTACGGAATGGTTTGAAATTCTAGAATTACAAAATTTTTCTTGAAAGGTTTGGTGCTTAATCGTCACCATTACATTTTGTAAGACACTCGGCAATCTCTTTTCTTTTAAATCAAAGGCTCTTAACTTATCCATCTGTAGCCTCAGGAGTTCTCAGAAGTTTAAAGAGGACCCGAGAGTAAAAAAAGAAATACCAATTTGGGAGTCCTAATATTTAATAAAATTACTTTTCTTTCCCTTTGTCAAAAATCATATATACCATATTACTCAGAGCAAGTGTTGTCTTTTTTTGTGCCTGCTATATTCTGTTATAATGTTACTGCGAATGTATATTGAGAAAAAGTATATTAGTAATTAGCCAGTTTTACATCCTCAAATCAAAGTCAAAGCGCGCTATTCAGTATAATTTAAAACTTTTATAGTTTGGAACTTCTAATTTTTGAAAATAATGAATATGAACTATTAGACTATAATAGTGAAAAAACTGGATATTTGTCAACAAACATAACTCCTCTTTCTTGAGGAAAGAGTCAATTCTTCACACTTCAATATCATGGAAATATACTACAATTCACAAAGATAAAGTAATTATAACTGATATTAAGTTTTGTTCAAGAGTGCAATATATAGATTTATTGAAGCATTTTATGAGACAAATCCATCATACCATGTCTGACAAAGGAAATACATGTTTATTGCTGGTGATTTTTTGCAGATAAAAATATAATTCCTCTTATATCTCATATAAGTCAATAAATTTTTTAAATTTTTTCATTATTAACATCAATTTTATTTCAGTGGAATGTCTCAATAAATTTCTAAGTCAAAGTAAATAGTATAAAAAAATCAGAAATTCAACAAGTATAGCAGGTGATCCCTTAGTCTAGGATAAACAAACAGTTTTTATAGCTTTATTGCTCTTTGCCGTGATTGAAATCTAATGATTTTTTTTTTGTAAATTGCTCATTTGTTGGGCAAATTGTCATGGTTTTTTAATGAGCCGTTTAGTGTCAAAAAACATTGTATGAAAATAGAAACTGTAATTTTCAAAAAAATTATGTCATCTCATCCTTCACTTATTGTTCTATTTTTAGGTATAGTTTCATTTTGATCCGTCCAACGGTACGGCTTGTATCGTTCTCACAATCTTTGAGATTGAATTATAAGTAAAAATTCTGAGGTAAAATGGATAAACCAACAAAAGTCTCCACACACTTCATTTGTGTGGAGACTTTTGTTGGTTTATCCATTTTACCTCAGAATGAGTAAATACCACACAATTACGGATTGCACAACTAATGATAAGTAAAAATGTTTACATTTTATTGAAAAAAAAGTTTTTCCCTTTTAAATATTATCCCGAAAAATTTGAATATATTTTTCTTTTATTGTATTTGTAACCTCAAAGATAATTCCAAAATTTCAAAACTTTAGAATTAGCAGTTTAGGAGAATTTCATGTTTTCTGAAAACAGGTTTTTGGCAAAAAAAAAGTACTTTCATGTCATGCATAATTCCTCCCAAACAATAGGGATCATCTACACTATGGTGCCCATTTTCGTGTGAAGAATCAACTTGATCTATCAAAGATTCTGGACCGTAGCGTGGTAACAAGCAATGCTAACACTCACTCACCCAACATGCATACACACACGCACACACACATACACACACACGCGACATCATCAAAAAAACTTCATAAAACGACTTTTGGGACCTCAAAACATGTAATTCTGTCAAAATCTCGAGATCGATTTTTTCACGATCAGTATACTTTACTTATAGTAAAGTAAAAAAAGGTTTTATTTTCTCTTTATTTTTATATTGTTTGTTCATAGTTGGTTATAGTTTTCTGTTATATTTTCTGTATTTAGTCTTAGAGTGAATGTACAGGCCTTTGCCTAATCTTTGGAAAAAAAAATAATAATGGATTGTACCTGCTTTTCAATATGAAACAGATACACACTTCTTACCAACCTATTTTCTTACCCATCCTATTTTCAGTTAGTTGTTCCACAGACTCTGAAGCTCAGCTATGTACTTCTCTGTTTCCTTATTTCATTTTGTAAAATTTATTTTAGTACTATAGATACATCTCTGATATTGTATTTTTTAGTTTTATACGTCAAGAAGAGCACTACGTGTTAGAAACGCGTTGTTTAGATTATTAAACTTTTATATGTGGAGATTATTTCATGAACATTTTACCTGCAATTTCAGTACATTTACAACGTGATGTCGAAGTACAACAGTAGTTTTAAAACAATAACAAAATATTTGCTTACTAACATTTTATAAAGGATACTGAAATAAATTAAAAAAGAGTCAGTTTTGAATATAACATAAACAAAATTGAAATACGAGATTTCAATTGAAAATTTCTAGTAGAAGATTTAAAAACGCTCAGCTTGTTACGCTTTGAAATATCTTTGGTTATACTATGCTAATATACGTATACAAACTTAACATGGAGCCCTAACTACGTGCCATTCGCCTTCAAAATAGTATTTTTTCTCATGGGTCCCCTCTAATTCTCTGTGGACCACGTTGAGAGCCACTGGTCTACACATTGTTCTTATATTCTCCTTATTACTGTGGACCTTTGCATTCAGCTAGTAGTAGTAGGTTTACAGTAAGCCAGTAAAATATTTATTTAAAAAAAAAGCTTTTATTAGATCAGAATTTGAAACAAGTTTTAAGAATTTATTTAGAACATTGTCAATAAATAAAGGTCAAATAAGTGATAAGATATCACACAATTTGCGCGAGAAGATAGATCCTAAAATTAAGGTGACTTCCATTACTTACAGAACCACCAAGCAAAATTATAAACTTCGCAATTCGATAAAAAAGTTTGGTTAAATATTTTACCGTAAATGTTAGAGAAACTGAAATTAAGGTAAGATCGAAATTTGAAAATTTAAATAATATATAATCTTTTCAAGTAGTAATGTTTCATGTCATAGTTTCAGTGTATATTACTATGTATAAATTCTTTAAAATTTAATAAATAATTATATTTCAGATATCACAATTCCTCCTATGAATATAACAGATTTGTGTAATACGCCTGATGGATCCAACGATGCAGTTGTGGAATTGAATTTCTTGCCATCCCATATATAAAAAAATGTGTGTATATAAAAGAAAATGATATTGACAAAAGCCAAATGAAAACTAAAAAAAATAAATACGTTGTTTTTACCACTGGTTGTTAGTTGGGAGTTCTCGTTTCCACTGATCTGTCTATGTTGACCTATGAGTACAACAAATAAGGCCATAGTAATTATGTGGAAATAGCTGAGTGAGTTGGTAGTCATGAAGTAAAATTAATGCCTTATGCTTTAAAAGAGGGCTTGCCAACTTTCTCTGGCTTTCTGAGCACTACATCTATGTAACTATTGAAAAGCTTCGCATATAACGTATCAATATTTGAACAAAAAAACTACTATCTCTAGTTATGTCTGTTGGATGAGCAAAATTCCTTACCAACTTTCAGCTGTTTTTCTTTTGAAAGAATTTAAGTAGCTCCTTTACTCCTTTAAATTTCCTTTACTTTCCAAAGGGAATGTTTTATGATGTCTTAGTTGACTTTTGATAATAAAAATAAATGTACGGAATGGTTTGAAATTCTAGAATTACAAAATTTTTCTTGAAAGGTTTGGTGCTTAATCGTCACCATTACATTTTGTAAGACACTCGGCAATCTCTTTTCTTTTAAATCAAAGGCTCTTAACTTATCCATCTGTAGCCTCAGGAGTTCTCAGAAGTTTAAAGAGGACCCGAGAGTAAAAAAAGAAATACCAATTTGGGAGTCCTAATATTTAATAAAATTACTTTTCTTTCCCTTTGTCAAAAATCATATATACCATATTACTCAGAGCAAGTGTTGTCTTTTTTTGTGCCTGCTATATTCTGTTATAATGTTACTGCGAATGTATATTGAGAAAAAGTATATTAGTAATTAGCCAGTTTTACATCCTCAAATCAAAGTCAAAGCGCGCTATTCAGTATAATTTAAAACTTTTATAGTTTGGAACTTCTAATTTTTGAAAATAATGAATATGAACTATTAGACTATAATAGTGAAAAAACTGGATATTTGTCAACAAACATAACTCCTCTTTCTTGAGGAAAGAGTCAATTCTTCACACTTCAATATCATGGAAATATACTACAATTCACAAAGATAAAGTAATTATAACTGATATTAAGTTTTGTTCAAGAGTGCAATATATAGATTTATTGAAGCATTTTATGAGACAAATCCATCATACCATGTCTGACAAAGGAAATACATGTTTATTGCTGGTGATTTTTTGCAGATAAAAATATAATTCCTCTTATATCTCATATAAGTCAATAAATTTTTTAAATTTTTTCATTATTAACATCAATTTTATTTCAGTGGAATGTCTCAATAAATTTCTAAGTCAAAGTAAATAGTATAAAAAATCAGAAATTCAACAAGTATAGCAGGTGATCCCTTAGTCTAGGATAAACAAACAGTTTTTATAGCTTTATTGCTCTTTGCCGTGATTGAAATCTAATGATTTTTTTTTTGTAAATTGCTCATTTGTTGGGCAAATTGTCATGGTTTTTTAATGAGCCGTTTAGTGTCAAAAAACATTGTATGAAAATAGAAACTGTAATTTTCAAAAAAATTATGTCATCTCATCCTTCACTTATTGTTCTATTTTTAGGTATAGTTTCATTTTGATCCGTCCAACGGTACGGCTTGTATCGTTCTCACAATCTTTGAGATTGAATTATAAGTAAAAATTCTGAGGTAAAATGGATAAACCAACAAAAGTCTCCACACACTTCATTTGTGTGGAGACTTTTGTTGGTTTATCCATTTTACCTCAGAATGAGTAAATACCACACAATTACGGATTGCACAACTAATGATAAGTAAAAATGTTTACATTTTATTGAAAAAAAAGTTTTTCCCTTTTAAATATTATCCCGAAAAATTTGAATATATTTTTCTTTTATTGTATTTGTAACCTCAAAGATAATTCCAAAATTTCAAAACTTTAGAATTAGCAGTTTAGGAGAATTTCATGTTTTCTGAAAACAGGTTTTTGGCAAAAAAAAAGTACTTTCATGTCATGCATAATTCCTCCCAAACAATAGGGATCATCTACACTATGGTGCCCATTTTCGTGTGAAGAATCAACTTGATCTATCAAAGATTCTGGACCGTAGCGTGGTAACAAGCAATGCTAACACTCACTCACCCAACATGCATACACACACGCACACACACATACACACACACGCGACATCATCAAAAAAACTTCATAAAACGACTTTTGGGACCTCAAAACATGTAATTCCTGTCAAAATCTCGAGATCGATTTTTTCACGATCAGTATACTTTACTTATAGTAAAGTAAAAAAAGGTTTTATTTTCTCTTTATTTTTATATTGTTTGTTCATAGTTGGTTATAGTTTTCTGTTATATTTTCTGTATTTAGTCTTAGAGTGAATGTACAGGCCTTTGCCTAATCTTTGGAAAAAAAAATAATAATGGATTGTACCTGCTTTTCAATATGAAACAGATACACACTTCTTACCAACCTATTTTCTTACCCATCCTATTTTCAGTTAGTTGTTCCACAGACTCTGAAGCTCAGCTATGTACTTCTCTGTTTCCTTATTTCATTTTGTAAAATTTATTTTAGTACTATAGATACATCTCTGATATTGTATTTTTTAGTTTTATACGTCAAGAAGAGCACTACGTGTTAGAAACGCGTTGTTTAGATTATTAAACTTTTATATGTGGAGATTATTTCATGAACATTTTACCTGCAATTTCAGTACATTTACAACGTGATGTCGAAGTACAACAGTAGTTTTAAAACAATAACAAAATATTTGCTTACTAACATTTTATAAAGGATACTGAAATAAATTAAAAAAGAGTCAGTTTTGAATATAACATAAACAAAATTGAAATACGAGATTTCAATTGAAAATTTCTAGTAGAAGATTTAAAAACGCTCAGCTTGTTACGCTTTGAAATATCTTTGGTTATACTATGCTAATATACGTATACAAACTTAACATGGAGCCCTAACTACGTGCCATTCGCCTTCAGAATAGTATTTTTTCTCATGGGTCCCCTCTAATTCTCTGTGGACCACGTTGAGAGCCACTGGTCTACACATTGTTCTTATATTCTCCTTATTACTGTGGACCTTTGCATTCAGCTAGTAGTAGTAGGTTTACAGTAAGCCAGTAAAATATTTATTTAAAAAAAAAGCTTTTATTAGATCAGAATTTGAAACAAGTTTTAAGAATTTATTTAGAACATTGTCAATAAATAAAGGTCAAATAAGTGATAAGATATCACACAATTTGCGCGAGAAGATAGATCCTAAAATTAAGGTGACTTCCATTACTTACAGAACCACCAAGCAAAATTATAAACTTCGCAATTCGATAAAAAAGTTTGGTTAAATATTTTACCGTAAATGTTAGAGAAACTGAAATTAAGGTAAGATCGAAATTTGAAAATTTAAATAATATATAATCTTTTCAAGTAGTAATGTTTCATGTCATAGTTTCAGTGTATATTACTATGTATAAATTCTTTAAAATTTAATAAATAATTATATTTCAGATATCACAATTCCTCCTATGAATATAACAGATTTGTGTAATACGCCTGATGGATCCAACGATGCAGTTGTGGAATTGAATTTCTTGCCATCCCATATATAAAAAAATGTGTGTATATAAAAGAAAATGATATTGACAAAAGCCAAATGAAAACTAAAAAAAATAAATACGTTGTTTTTACCACTGGTTGTTAGTTGGGAGTTCTCGTTTCCACTGATCTGTCTATGTTGACCTATGAGTACAACAAATAAGGCCATAGTAATTATGTGGAAATAGCTGAGTGAGTTGGTAGTCATGAAGTAAAATTAATGCCTTATGCTTTAAAAGAGGGCTTGCCAACTTTCTCTGGCTTTCTGAGCACTACATCTATGTAACTATTGAAAAGCTTCGCATATAACGTATCAATATTTGAACAAAAAAACTACTATCTCTAGTTATGTCTGTTTTATTTACATTAAATAAATATGTGTGAGCAAAATTCCTTACCAACTTTCAGCTGTTTTTCTTTTGAAAGCATTTAAGTAGCTCCTTTACTCCTTTAAATTTCCTTTACTTTCCAAAGGGAATGTTTTATGATGTCTTAGTTGACTTTTGATAATAAAAATAAATGTACGGAATGGTTTGAAATGATATCTGATAATATGATATCATAATGTTATCAAAATTATTTGGAGTCCCACTGTTCCTTGTAAATATTTTATTTTCAAGAGTAAAAATATAGCAGCGATACTGTAAACTGTGAAAGATAAAGTAATAAGGACTCTCGTGAGACAAGTATTAAGAGTGTCAAATCTTGAAAGAGAAATACCAGAACAGCTTGATCAAGCACTGATGACATCTGCAACTCAAAGAAAACAGACAGTTGTGGACCAGCTTGAATCGACGTTCACAGCGTGCATGGATGAAAATATAGATGAAAACTTGAAAAAAATAAAAAAGCGCCTTCTAGGAAAGCTGCAAGATGCGAAAAAAATAGGTGCGCAGCTTGAGGTAAGGCTTAAGATGCTTGACACAGACTTGAAGGCAGTCTACATCAATTGGCCAAAAACAAGCTTTATATTTCAGAAACCATAAATCCATGGCTACCATTATCTGGGTATAACAGAAATGATCCCAGTAATAAACATCTAGTGTTTAGTAGTGCCTTAACAAAGAACATATATTAACAGGAATGAACGATGGCAAAAAATGCATAGTACCAATATATTTTAATTCAGAGTTAGTAATTTAATTATATGCGGAAGTTTTCAGTTATTGACTCTTAATAATTTCAATATAATAAAGGCAGGACCTAAATTCTTTATCAGGGCTTTTGGTCGACGGAATGGAAGACCACTAATTTGCGTGCAGGTCAATATCCGTTAATTACTTAGAACAGTCGCCCGACAAACAACACACTTTAGAGTGTCTTCATTTAAAATATCAGTCCCTAAAATTTATTTTAGTCCATTCATTTACATGAAACAATTGAACACAACTTCCAAGATAAATGTTCTTTTATCTTTTTACTAGTTAAATCAAGTATTTATATTACAAATTTAAAAAAAAATCTGGAGTGGCCTACACTCTACTTTACTATAAGTAACTTAATGTCAAATTTCTTGAGTATATAAAACATAACGTCTCATTTAAGCATAACGTAAACATCTAAATGGGATATAATTATTAGCCTTTCATTCCTGAGGTAGTACAGATAGTGATTGAAGGACATATCATTTTATAAGCTTATTTTTGTACATCACAAATAATTTATTATTTGCAAATAATTGAATTAGTATAACTACAGCAGTAATAACATTTTTGAAAAACCAAAGTGAACATTTCTTGAAACGATTTATTCTCCTACAAGAGAATGGCTTTCGTTCAAACAGCCAGTGGATTTCTTACATCGTTTACTTGACATCTTTCTACATTGAATATTAAAGTAAAATTTTAAAATTTAAAGTAGGCAAATACCCTTTTTTTTCTCTGAAAAACATCTTAAACAGCGAAGAAAATGTTATTTTAAGGTGCTTTGTTAATTAAAGATGTACGATAATTACATTTATTAATCTCTAAACGAAAGATTCAGATTATGAATTATCATTTACATTTTTGGATCTTTTATATAATTATCATACTGGGAATTTTAATCTTTAAAATAATAATAATAATTAGCTTTTTAGTATTTAATAAGATCATTTTCCTTCCCCTTTGTCAACTAACATATATACGATTTTTTTCTGAGTGAGTGTTATCATTTTCCTGCACAATATTATTCCCCTTACATCTCATATAATTCAATATACAATTTAAACTGTTCCTTAAGAAAATCAGTTTTATCTCAGTGGATTCGCTCAAAAAATTTCTAAGTCAATGTAAACAATGTAAAAAAATACAAAAAATTTGACAAGTATAGCAGGTGATTTCTTAGTCTAGGGTAAACAAAGAGTTTTTATATCGTTATTGCTCTTTCCCGTAATTCAAACTTCATGATTTTTTTTTCATGAATTGCTAATTTTTTGTTCCATTTTTGGTCAAATTTTCATTATTTGTTAATCAGCCGTTTAGCGTCAAAAAAACAATTTCTGAAAACAGTTATCGGACTGTAACGCCCCATTAGTGAATGTAATTTTGAAAAAAAATATCTCAACTCATTCTACACATAATGTTCTATTTACAGGCATAGTTTCATTATTGTCCGTCAAACAGTATGGCTTGTATCGCTCTCACAAGGTTTGAGATTGAATTATAAGTCAAAATTTTTACATTTTATTGAAAAAAAAATATTTCCTGTTTTTTTAAAATTCTGAATATATTTTTCGTTTGTTCCGTTTGTAACCTCAAATATAATGTCAAAATTTCAAAACTCTAGGGTTATCAGTTTAGGAGAAATAAATGTTTTAAAAAAAACGGTTTTTGGCAAAAAAAGTGACTTTCCCATCATGCATAATTCTTCCCAAACAATAGGAATCTTCGTCTTTATGAGGCCCATTTTTGTGTAAAATATCAACTTGATCCATCAAAGATTCTGGGCCGTAGCGTGGTAACAAGCAATGCTAACACACGCACCCACCCACGCACCCACCCATCCACCCACCCACCCACACACACACAGACATCATCGTAAAAACTTCATAAAACGACTTCTGGGACCTCAAAACATGTAATTCCGTCAAAATCTCGAGATCGAATTTTTTCACGATCACTATACTTTACTTATAGTAAAGTAAAAATGTTATATGAATCAGACAACAAAATTTTGTTTTTGGAAACCAATATCAGATATATATCAGATTTGTCTAATATGCCTGATGGATTCAACGATGCATTTGTGGAATTGAATTTCTTGCCATCAGAAGGTAAGTTTTAAAATACACATTTTCACAATTCCCTTCTTATGTTAATATCCAATATTAAATTCAGTAACCGAATATCTAAGAAAATATGAACCTTTCTATTATATATTTGATTAATGAAATAATTTTATGAGACATCAAAATTACCCAAGTATGAATGATTAATATACTACTAGTAGATTGATTGAGTTGATGTAGAAACAATAGAATTTAAAAATAAGGAAAGGAATAGTAAAAGTATTTAAGCCTCAGTGTACTTAGAAAAAGAAATGAAGGTGGAGAAAGATTCATTGAATTTGCTTGACACCACAAGCTAGTAATTATGAACATCTTTGAACACAAATTGGAGAGTAAATGTATGTTTATAAAAGCTGCAAGGAAAAAATACTTACGCAGTTCAATTCGCTGGCTCTGACAGTCCTAAGGAATAATTAAATGAAAATAAAATACTTGTGATTATTTCATTGAAATCTTTACACATTTTGTTTATTTTTTTTGGACATTTTAATGTTTTAAAACTGTTGTAAACTTGAAATTAACTTTTAAAAATGTTAAAATAATTAAAATACAACGAATTTTGATATTCACAAAATTCGATATTCAAACATTTTGATACACCCATTTTGTTGATATTCAAAAAATGTGTGTATATAAAAGAAAATGATATTGACAAAAGCCAAATGAAAACTAAAAAAAATAAATACGTTGTTTTTACCACTGGTTGTTAGTTGGGAGTTCTCGTTTCCACTGATCTGTCTATGTTGACCTATGAGTACAACAAATAAGGCCATAGTAATTATGTGGAAATAGTTGAGTGAGTTGGTAGTCATGAAGTAAAATTAATGCCTTATGCTTTAAAAGAGGGCTTGCCAACTTTCTCTGGCTTTCTGAGCACTACATCTATGTAACTATTGAAAAGCTTCGCATATAACGTATCAATATTTGAACAAAAAAACTACTATCTCTAGTTATGTCTGTTGGATGAGCAAAATTCCTTACCAACTTTCAGCTGTTTTTCTTTTGAAAGAATTTAAGTAGCTCCTTTACTCCTTTAAATTTCCTTTACTTTCCAAAGGGAATGTTTTATGATGTCTTAGTTGACTTTTGATAATAAAAATAAATGTACGGAATGGTTTGAAATTCTAGAATTACAAAATTTTTCTTGAAAGGTTTGGTGCTTAATCGTCACCATTACATTTTGTAAGACACTCGGCAATCTCTTTTCTTTTAAATCAAAGGCTCTTAACTTATCCATCTGTAGCCTCAGGAGTTCTCAGAAGTTTAAAGAGGACCCGAGAGAACATGGCTATTGTTCAAAAATCCAGTAGATTTCTTACTGGTAAGGAATTTTGCTCATCCAACAGACATAACTAGAGATAGTAGTTTTTTTGTTCAAATATTGATACGTTATATGCGAAGCTTTTCAATAGTTACATAGATGTAGTGCTCAGAAAGCCAGAGAAAGTTGGCAAGCCCTCTTTTAAAGCATAAGGCATTAATTTTACTTCATGACTACCAACTCACTCAGCTATTTCCACATAATTACTATGGCCTTATTTGTTGTACTCATAGGTCAACATAGACAGATCAGTGGAAACGAGAACTCCCAACTAACAACCAGTGGTAAAAACAACGTATTTATTTTTTTTAGTTTTCATTTGGCTTTTGTCAATATCATTTTCTTTTATATACACACATTTTTTTATATATGGGATGGCAAGAAATTCAATTCCACAACTGCATCGTTGGATCCATCAGGCGTATTACACAAATCTGTTATATTCATAGGAGGAATTGTGATATCTGAAATATAATTATTTATTAAATTTTAAAGAATTTATACATAGTAATATACACTGAAACTATGACATGAAACATTACTACTTGAAAAGATTATATATTATTTAAATTTTCAAATTTCGATCTTACCTTAATTTCAGTTTCTCTAACATTTACGGTAAAATATTTAACCAAACTTTTTTATCGAATTGCGAAGTTTATAATTTTGCTTGGTGGTTCTGTAAGTAATGGAAGTCACCTTAATTTTAGGATCTATCTTCTCGCGCAAATTGTGTGATATCTTATCACTTATTTGACCTTTATTTATTGACAATGTTCTAAATAAATTCTTAAAACTTGTTTCAAATTCTGATCTAATAAAAGCTTTTTTTTTAAATAAATATTTTACTGGCTTACTGTAAACCTACTACTACTAGCTGAATGCAAAGGTCCACAGTAATAAGGAGAATATAAGAACAATGTGTAGACCAGTGGCTCTCAACGTGGTCCACAGAGAATTAGAGGGGACCCATGAGAAAAAATACTATTCTGAAGGCGAATGGCACGTAGTTAGGGCTCCATGTTAAGTTTGTATACGTATATTAGCATAGTATAACCAAAGATATTTCAAAGCGTAACAAGCTGAGCGTTTTTAAATCTTCTACTAGAAATTTTCAATTGAAATCTCGTATTTCAATTTTGTTTATGTTATATTCAAAACTGACTCTTTTTTAATTTATTTCAGTATCCTTTATAAAATGTTAGTAAGCAAATATTTTGTTATTGTTTTAAAACTACTGTTGTACTTCGACATCACGTTGTAAATGTACTGAAATTGCAGGTAAAATGTTCATGAAATAATCTCCACATATAAAAGTTTAATAATCTAAACAACGCGTTTCTAACACGTAGTGCTCTTCTTGACGTATAAAACTAAAAAATACAATATCAGAGATGTATCTATAGTACTAAAATAAATTTTACAAAATGAAATAAGGAAACAGAGAAGTACATAGCTGAGCTTCAGAGTCTGTGGAACAACTAACTGAAAATAGGATGGGTAAGAAAATAGGTTGGTAAGAAGTGTGTATCTGTTTCATATTGAAAAGCAGGTACAATCCATTATTATTTTTTTTTCCAAAGATTAGGCAAAGGCCTGTACATTCACTCTAAGACTAAATACAGAAAATATAACAGAAAACTATAACCAACTATGAACAAACAATATAAAAATAAAGAGAAAATAAAACCTTTTTTTACTTTACTATAAGTAAAGTATACTGATCGTGAAAAAATCGATCTCGAGATTTTGACGGAATTACATGTTTTGAGGTCCCAAAAGTCGTTTTATGAAGTTTTTTTGATGATGTCGCGTGTGTGTGTATGTGTGTGTGCGTGTGTGTATGCATGTTGGGTGAGTGAGTGTTAGCATTGCTTGTTACCACGCTACGGTCCAGAATCTTTGATAGATCAAGTTGATTCTTCACACGAAAATGGGCACCATAGTGTAGATGATCCCTATTGTTTGGGAGGAATTATGCATGACATGAAAGTACTTTTTTTTTGCCAAAAACCTGTTTTCAGAAAACATGTTATTCTCCTAAACTGCTAATTCTAAAGTTTTGAAATTTTGGAATTATCTTTGAGGTTACAAATACAATAAAAGAAAAATATATTCAAATTTTTCGGGATAATATTTAAAAGGGAAAAACTTTTTTTTCAATAAAATGTAAACATTTTTACTTATCATTAGTTGTGCAATCCGTAATTGTGTGGTATTTACTCATTCTGAGGTAAAATGGATAAACCAACAAAAGTCTCCACACAAATGAAGTGTGTGGAGACTTTTGTTGGTTTATCCATTTTACCTCAGAATTTTTACTTATAATTCAATCTCAAAGATTGTGAGAACGATACAAGCCGTACCGTTGGACGGATCAAAATGAAACTATACCTAAAAATAGAACAATAAGTGAAGGATGAGATGACATAATTTTTTTGAAAATTACAGTTTCTATTTTCATACAATGTTTTTTGACACTAAACGGCTCATTAAAAAACCATGACAATTTGCCCAACAAATGAGCAATTTACAAAAAAAAAATTCATTATATTTCAATCACGGCAAAGAGCAATAAAGCTATAAAAACTGTTTGTTTATCCTAGACTAAGGGATCACCTGCTATACTTGTTGAATTTCTGATTTTTTTTACACTATTTACTTTGACTTAGAAATTTTTTGAGTCAATCCACTGAAATAAAATTGATGTTAATAATGAAAAAATTTAAATAATTTATTGACTTATATGAGATATAAGAGGAATTATATTTTTATCTGCAAAAAATCACCGGCAATAAACATGTATTTCCTTTGTCAGACATGGTATGATGGATTTGTCTCATAAAATGCTTTAATAAATCTATATATTGCACTCTTGAACAAAACTTAATATCACTTATAATTACTTTATCTTTGTGAATTGTAGTATATTTCCATGATATTGAAGTATGAAGAATTGACTCTTTCCTCAAGAAAGAGGAGTTATGTTTGTTGACAAATATCCAGTTTTTTCACTATTATAGTCTAATAGTTCATATTCATTATTTTCAAAAATTAGAAGTCCAAACTATAAAAGTTTTAAATTATACTGAATAGCGCGCTTTGACTTTGATTTGAGGATGTAAAACTGGCTAATTATTAATATACTTTTTCTCAATATACATTCGCAGTAACATTATAACAGAGTATAGCAGGCACAAAAAAAGACAACACTTGCTCTGAGTAATATGGTATATATGATTTTTGACAAAGGGAAAGAAAAGTAATTTTATTAAATATTAGGACTCCCAAATTGGTATTTCTTTTTTTACTCTCGGGTCCTCTTTAAACTTCTGAGAACTCCTGAGGCTACAGATGGATAAGTTAAGAGCCTTTGATTTAAAAGAAAAGAGATTGCCGAGTGTCTTACAAAATGTAATGGTGACGATTAAGCACCAAACCTTTCAAGAAAAATTTTGTAATTCTAGAATTTCAAACCATTCCGTACATTTATTTTTATTATCAAAAGTCAACTAAGACATCATAAAACATTCCCTTTGGAAAGTAAAGGAAATTTAAAGGAGTAAAGGAGCTACTTAAATGCTTTCAAAAGAAAAACAGCTGAAAGTTGGTAAGGAATTTTGCTCATCCAACAGACATAACTAGAGATAGTAGTTTTTTTGTTCAAATATTGATACGTTATATGCGAAGCTTTTCAATAGTTACATAGATGTAGTGCTCAGAAAGCCAGAGAAAGTTGGCAAGCCCTCTTTAAAAGCATAAGGCATTAATTTTACTTCATGACTACCAACTCACTCAACTATTTCCACATAATTACTATGGCCTTATTTGTTGTACTCATAGGTCAACATAGACAGATCAGTGGAAACGAGAACTCCCAACTAACAACCAGTGGTAAAAACAACGTATTTATTTTTTTTAGTTTTCATTTGGCTTTTGTCAATATCATTTTCTTTTATATACACACATTTTTTTATATATGGGATGGCAAGAAATTCAATTCCACAACTGCATCGTTGGATCCATCAGGCGTATTACACAAATCTGATATATTCATAGGAGGAATTGTGATATCTGAAATATAATTATTTATTAAATTTTAAAGAATTTATACATAGTAATATACACTGAAACTATGACATGAAACATTACTACTTGAAAAGATTATATATTATTTAAATTTTCAAATTTCGATCTTACCTTAATTTCAGTTTCTCTAACATTTACGGTAAAATATTTAACCAAACTTTTTTATCGAATTGCGAAGTTTATAATTTTGCTTGGTGGTTCTGTAAGTAATGGAAGTCACCTTAATTTTAGGATCTATCTTCTCGCGCAAATTGTGTGATATCTTATCACTTATTTGACCTTTATTTATTGACAATGTTCTAAATAAATTCTTAAAACTTGTTTCAAATTCTGATCTAATAAAAGCTTTTTTTTTAAATAAATATTTTACTGGCTTACTGTAAACCTACTACTACTAGCTGAATGCAAAGGTCCACAGTAATAAGGAGAATATAAGAACAATGTGTAGACCAGTGGCTCTCAACGTGGTCCACAGAGAATTAGAGGGGACCCATGAGAAAAAATACTATTTTGAAGGCGAATGGCACGTAGTTAGGGCTCCATGTTAAGTTTGTATACGTATATTAGCATAGTATAACCAAAGATATTTCAAAGCGTAACAAGCTGAGCGTTTTTAAATCTTCTACTAGAAATTTTCAATTGAAATCTCGTATTTCAATTTTGTTTATGTTATATTCAAAACTGACTCTTTTTTAATTTATTTCAGTATCCTTTATAAAATGTTAGTAAGCAAATATTTTGTTATTGTTTTAAAACTACTGTTGTACTTCGACATCACGTTGTAAATGTACTGAAATTGCAGGTAAAATGTTCATGAAATAATCTCCACATATAAAAGTTTAATAATCTAAACAACGCGTTTCTAACACGTAGTGCTCTTCTTGACGTATAAAACTAAAAAATACAATATCAGAGATGTATCTATAGTACTAAAATAAATTTTACAAAATGAAATAAGGAAACAGAGAAGCACATAGCTGAGCTTCAGAGTCTGTGGAACAACTAACTGAAAATAGGATGGGTAAGAAAATAGGTTGGTAAGAAGTGTGTATCTGTTTCATATTGAAAAGCAGGTACAATCCATTATTATTTTTTTTTCCAAAGATTAGGCAAAGGCCTGTACATTCACTCTAAGACTAAATACAGAAAATATAACAGAACACTATAACCAACTATGAACAAACAATATAAAAATAAAGAGAAAATAAAACCTTTTTTTACTTTACTATAAGTAAAGTATACTGATCGTGAAAATAATCGATCTCGAGATTTTTTATGAAAAGGTCCCAAAAGTCGTTTTATGAAGTTTTTTTGATGATTTCGTGTTATGTGTGTGTATGTGTGTGTGCGTGTGCGTGTGTGTATGCATGTTGGGTGAGTGAGTGTTAGCATTGCTTGTTACCACGCTACGGTCCAGAATCTTTGATAGATCAAGTTGATTCTTCACACGAAAATGGGCACCATAGTGTAGATGATCTCTATTGTTTGGGAGGAATTATGCATGACATGAAAGTACTTTTTTTTTGCCAAAAACCTGTTTTCAGAAAACATGTTATTCTCCTAAACTGCTAATTCTAAAGTTTTGAAATTTTGGAATTATCTTTGAGGTTACAAATGCAATAAAAGAAAAATATATTCAAATTTTTCGGGATAATATTTAAAAGGGAAAAACTTTTTTTTCAATAAAATGTAAACATTTTTACTTATCATTAGTTGTGCAATCCGTAATTGTGTGGTATGTTCTCATTCTGAGGTAAAATGGATAAACCAACAAAAGTCTCCACACAAATGAAGTGTGTGGAGACTTTTGTTGGTTTATCCATTTTACCTCAGAATTTTTACTTATAATTCAATCTCAAAGATTGTGAGAACGATACAAGCCGTACCGTTGGACGGATCAAAATGAAACTATACCTAAAAATAGAACAATAAGTGAAGGATGAGATGACATAATTTTTTTGAAAATTACAGTTTCTATTTTCATACAATGTTTTTTGACACTAAACGGCTCATTAAAAAACCATGACAATTTGCCCAACAAATGAGCAATTTACAAAAAAAAAATCATTAGATTTCAATCACGGCAAAGAGCAATAAAGCTATAAAAACTGTTTGTTTATCCTAGACTAAGGGATCACCTGCTATACTTGTTGAATTTCTGATTTTTTTTACACTATTTACTTTGACTTAGAAATTTTTTGAGTCAATCCACTGAAATAAAATTGATGTTAATAATGAAAAAATTTAAATAATTTATTGACTTATATGAGATATAAGAGGAATTATATTTTTATCTGCAAAAAATCACCGGCAATAAACATGTATTTCCTTTGTCAGACATGGTATGATGGATTTGTCTCATAAAATGCTTTAATAAATCTATATATTGCACTCTTGAACAAAACTTAATATCACTTATAATTACTTTATCTTTGTGAATTGTAGTATATTTCCATGATATTGAAGTGTGAAGAATTGACTCTTTCCTCAAGAAAGAGGAGTTATGTTTGTTGACAAATATCCAGTTTTTTCACTATTATAGTCTAATAGTTCATATTCATTATTTTCAAAAATTAGAAGTTCCAAACTATAAAAGTTTTAAATTATACTGAATAGCGCGCTTTGACTTTGATTTGAGGATGTAAAACTGGCTAATTACTAATATACTTTTTCTCAATATACATTCGCAGTAACATTATAACAGAGTATAGCAGGCACAAAAAAAGACAACACTTGCTCTGAGTAATATGGTATATATGATTTTTGACAAAGGGAAAGAAAAGTAATTTTATTAAATATTAGGACTCCCAAATTGGTATTTCTTTTTTTACTCTCGGGTCCTCTTTAAACTTCTGAGAACTCCTGAGGCTACAGATGGATAAGTTAAGAGCCTTTGATTTAAAAGAAAAGAGATTGCCGAGTGTTTACAAAATGTAATGGTGACGATTAAGCACCAAACCTTTCAAGAAAAATTTTGTAATTCTAGAATTTCAAACCATTCCGTACATTTATTTTTATTATCAAAAGTCAACTAAGACATCATAAAACATTCCCTTTGGAAAGTAAAGGAAATTTAAAGGAGTAAAAGAGCTACTTAAATTCTTTCAAAAGAAAAACAGCTGAAAGTTGGTAAGGAATTTTGCTCATCCAACAGACATAACTAGAGATAGTAGTTTTTTTGTTCAAATATTGATACGTTATATGCGAAGCTTTTCAATAGTTACATAGATGTAGTGCTCAGAAAGCCAGAGAAAGTTGGCAAGCCCTCTTTTAAAGCATAAGGCATTAATTTTACTTCATGACTACCAACTCACTCAACTATTTCCACATAATTACTATGGCCTTATTTGTTGTACTCATAGGTCAACATAGACAGATCAGTGGAAACGAGAACTCCCAACTAACAACCAGTGGTAAAAACAACGTATTTATTTTTTTTAGTTTTCATTTGGCTTTTGTCAATATCATTTTCTTTTATATACACACATTTTTTGAATATCAACAAAATGGTTGTATCAAAATGTTTGAATATCGAATTTTGTGAATATCAAAATTCGTTGTATTTTAATTTTTTTTACATTTATAAAAGTTAATTTCAAGTTTACAACAGTTTTAAAACATTAAAATGTCCAAAAAAAAAGAAACAAAATGTGTAAAGATTTCAATGAAATAATCACAAGTATTTTATTTTCATTTAATTATTCCTTAGGACTGTCAGAGCCAGCGAATTGAACTGCGTAAGTATTTTTTCCTTGCAGCTTTTATAAACATACATTTACTCTCCAATTTGTGTTCAAAGATGTTCATAATTACTAGCTTGTGGTGTCAAGCAAATTCAATGAATCTTTCTCCACCTTCATTTCTTTTTCTAAGTACACTGAGGCTTAAATACTTTTACTATTCCTTTCCTTATTTTTAAATTCTATTGTTTCTACATCAACTCAATCAATCTACTAGTAGTATATTAATCATTCATACTTGGGTAATTTTGATGTCTCATAAAATTATTTCATTAATCAAATATATAATAGAAAGGTTCATATTTTCTTAGATATTCGGTTACTGAATTTAATATTGGATATTAACATAAGAAGGGAATTGTGAAAATGTGTATTTTAAAACTTACCTTCTGATGGCAAGGAATTCAATTCCACAACTGCATCGTTGGATCCATCAGGCGTATTACACAAATCTGATATATTCATAGGAGGAATTGTGATATCTGAAATATAATTATTTATTAAATTTTAAAGAATTTATACATAGTAATATACACTGAAACTATGACATGAAACATTACTACTTGAAAAGATTATATATTATTTAAATTTTCAAATTTCGATCTTACCTTAATTTCAGTTTCTCTAACATTTACGGTAAAATATTTAACCAAACTTTTTTATCGAATTGCGAAGTTTATAATTTTGCTTGGTGGTTCTGTAAGTAATGGAAGTCACCTTAATTTTAAGATCTATCTTCTCGCGTAAATTGTGTGATATCTTATCACTTATTTGACCTTTATTCATTGACAATGTTCTAAATAAATTCTTAAAACTTGTTTCAAATTCTGATCTAATAACAGCTTTTTTTTTAAATAAATATTTTACTGGCTTACTGTAAACCTACTACTACTAGCTGAATGCAAAGGTCCACAGTAATAAGGAGAATATAAGAACAATGTGTAGACCAGTGGCTCTCAACGTGGTCCACAGAGAATTAGAGGGGACCCATGAGAAAAAATACTATTTTGAAGGCGAATGGCACGTAGTTAGGGCTCCATGTTAAGTTTGTATACGTATAATAGCATAGTATAACCAAAGATATTTCAAAGCGTAACAAGCTGAGTGTTTTTAAATCTTCTACTAGAAATTTTCAATTGAAGTCTCGTATTTCAATTTTGTTTATGTTATATTCAAAACTGACTCTTTTTTAATTTATTTCAGTATCTATATAAATAAAATAATGATTTTGTCTGTACATTGCTTAGAACTGACTCATTTCAAGTTTTCTTTACGTTTCATACATTGGAGAAACCGAATCCACCCTTAGAAAAATTTCTGTCGGTTTGTCGGTTTGTCGGTTTGTCGGTTTGTCGGTTTGTCTGTTTGTCCGCAAAACTTTGTCACAGGTAAACTCAGCTACCATAAGACATATTAAGCTGAAACTTTTACAGTAGATTTGTGTAGGTCTAAACTTAAAATATAGGCTATGAATTGATTGGAAATTCAACGTAGAAGTGAAGTTATGGACGTTTAACGCAAAAATGTTTGTCACAAGTAAACTTAGCCACCATAAGACATAGCGAGCTGAAACATTGACACTGGATTTGTGTGTGCCTAACTTAAAATATGGGCTCTAAATAGATTATTAATTCAGTACAGAAGCGAAGTTATGGGGCTTTTAGCTGTATTTTCCTAACTTCACAGACAAGTTTGTTTTGAAAATACACAGGTGTGGCAAGTAGGTATTGTTAGTTGATTTTAACTTCAATTGAGCATATGAATATATTGCGTATTTGACATTTTTGAAAAGGTACCAGAGTTTCCCAGAGTTGAGGATGTACTATCTAATACGAATAAATAGTTTTGTAAACGAGCAATTCTCAACTCTTAATACGAACAGGCAGGAAAAATCAACAAACAAGTTCTTACGCTATATCATACCGAGGAAAGACCTTAAAGTCAGTAAAGAGATTGGATTAGTGATGAAGAAGCAGTTCATTATCTAATTGAATTTCTTGACTCTGAATTTATTTCTCCTAGACTGCCTGCTCATGAGTAAAAACTTAAAGTAGGAGAACCAATCATGCTGCAATTTAGTAGCAGTAACAAATTTCATGTTACGAAACATGAGTGCCCCAAAACTGTGGAACGGGACACGACTCTGTGTTCGTGCTCTACACAGATATGCCATAGAGGCGGACATAATGACTGGATGTGGTATTGGGGAGTCTGTGTGTATACCACGCATACCATTGATTCCGAGCCACTGTCTGTTTCCATTCAAATGATTGCAAGGTCCCTCAGAGTCTATTTCTCAATGACGTTAACTAAGTCGCAAAGGGAGACTTTATCTAACGCAGGAATTCAAGTTAGCGAAACCAAGTTTTTCTCACATGGTCAACTGCAGTATACTTGCTCAATAGTCAGAGGTTTCAACTGATTGTTCTTCCATGAACCTGAAGGGCAGACAGCTAATGTAGTGTATACAGAGGCATTTGTTTAAGATTGTACTAATAATAGTGTTTTCTACTATTCTATAATTTCCAATTAAAGTTTAATAATCTAAAAAGTTTTAAATTTTTTTGGTTAAAACAAAAAATAAATTGAATTGTTCAAAGACTAAAATTTAAATTTTAAAAATGAAATAAGGAAAAAGAAGTAAAATACTGGCTTCGAATCCGTTGGAAAATTAACTGAAAATTGGAGGTAAAAAATGGTTTGGAAAAATTTAATTGTTTAATAATTAAAAAGCGGTTTCAACCATTATTTTTTTTTTCCAAAAAATTACAAAAGGTGTACTTATCTAAAATAAATTTACAAAAAAATAAAAACAGAAAACTATAACCAACTTGGAACAAACAATAAAAAATTAAAGAAAAATTTAAAATTTTTTTTCTTTAAAAAGGTAAATATTATTATTTTTTCCGTTAAAAAATTCACTCAAGATTACGAAAATTAACAGGAAATTCCCAAAAAACTTTATAATTTTTGAGATTCCTTTTTTATTTTTCTTGGTGTATCTGTTGGGTGAAAAATGTTAGATTTTTTAAAAAGGTCCCAAAATCTTTTATGAAAGTTTTTTTAAGAAATGGGCCCTGTGTGTGTTATTGTTTGGGGGGGTTTTATGCATGGGTGAAAGTATTTTTTTTTCCAAAACCCGTTTTGAAAACAAGTTATTCTTCCAAACGAAAATTCAAAGTTTTGAAATTTGGAATTATTTTTGAGGTTACAAATACAATAAAAGATTTTTTTTTGGGAAATTTTTAAAGGGAAAAACTTTTTTTTCCTAAAATGTAAACAAATTTTTAAATTTTAATTATTTTAGGTTTCAAATCCTAAAAGGGTATTTCCAAATTTTTGGGTAAAATTTGGGAAAAACCAAAAAAGTTCAACAAATAAGTTGTGGAACCTTTTGTTGGTTTAATTTACCTCAGAATTTTTACTTATAATTCAATCTCAAAGATTGTGAGAACGATACAAGCCGTACCGTTGGACGGATCAAAATGAAACTATACCTAAAAATAGAACAATAAGTGAAGGATGAGATGACATAATTTTTTTGAAAATTACAGTTTCTATTTTCATACAATGTTTTTTGACACTAAACGGCTCATTAAAAAACCATGACAATTTGCCCAACAAAGAGCAATTTACAAAAAAAAAATCATTAGATTTCAATCACGGCAAAGAGCAATAAAGCTATAAAAACTGTTTGTTTATCCTAGACTAAGGGATCACCTGCTATACTTGTTGAATTTCTGATTTTTTTTACACTATTTACTTTGACTTAGAAATTTTTTGAGTCAATCCACTGAAATAAAATTGATGTTAATAATGAAAAAATTTAAAAAATTTATTGACTTATATGAGATATAAGAGGAATTATATTTTTATCTGCAAAAAATCACCAGCAATAAACATGTATTTCCTTTGTCAGACATGGTATGATGGATTTGTCTCATGAAATGCTTCAATAAATCTATATATTGCACTCTTGAACAAAACTTAATATCACTTATAATTACTTTATCTTTGTGAATTGTAGTATATTTCCATGATATTGAAGTGTGAAGAATTGACTCTTTCCTCAAGAAAGAGGAGTTATGTTTGTTGACAAATATCCAGTTTTTTCACTATTATAGTCTAATAGTTCATATTCATTATTTTCAAAAATTAGAAGTTCCAAACTATAAAAGTTTTAAATTATACTGAATAGCGCGCTTTGACTTTGATTTGAGGATGTAAAACTGGCTAATTACTAATATACTTTTTCTCAATATACATTCGCAGTAACATTATAACAGAGTATAGCAGGCACAAAAAAAGACAACACTTGCTCTGAGTAATATGGTATATATGATTTTTGACAAAGGGAAAGAAAAGTAATTTTATTAAATATTAGGACTCCCAAATTGGTATTTCTTTTTTTACTCTCGTGTCCTCTTTAAACTTCTGAGAACTCCTGAGGCTACAGATGGATAAGTTAAGAGCCTTTGATTTAAAAGAAAAGAGATTGCCGAGTGTCTTACAAAATGTAATGGTGACGATTAAGCACCAAACCTTTCAAGAAAAATTTTGTAATTCTAGAATTTCAAACCATTCCGTACATTTATTTTTATTATCAAAAGTCAACTAAGACATCATAAAACATTCCCTTTGGAAAGTAAAGGAAATTTAAAGGAGTAAAGGAGCTACTTAAATGCTTTCAAAAGAAAAACAGCTGAAAGTTGGTAAGGAATTTTGCTCATCCAACAGACATAACTAGAGATAGTAGTTTTTTTGTTCAAATATTGATACGTTATATGCGAAGCTTTTCAATAGTTACATAGATGTAGTGCTCAGAAAGCCAGAGAAAGTTGGCAAGCCCTCTTTTAAAGCATAAGGCATTAATTTTACTTCATGACTACCAACTCACTCAACTATTTCCACATAATTACTATGGCCTTATTTGTTGTACTCATAGGTCAACATAGACAGATCAGTGGAAACGAGAACTCCCAACTAACAACCAGTGGTAAAAACAACGTATTTATTTTTTTTAGTTTTCATTTGGCTTTTGTCAATATCATTTTCTTTTATATACACACATTTTTTGAATATCAACAAAATGGGTGTATCAAAATGTTTGAATATCGAATTTTGTGAATATCAAAATTCGTTGTATTTTAATTATTTTTACATTTATAAAAGTTAATTTCAAGTTTACAACAGTTTTAAAACATTAAAATGTCCAAAAAAAAATAAACAAAATGTGTAAAGATTTCAATGAAATAATCACAAGTATTTTATTTTCATTTAATTATTCCTTAGGACTGTCAGAGCCAGCGAATTGAACTGCGTAAGTATTTTTTCCTTGCAGCTTTTATAAACATACATTTACTCTCCAATTTGTGTTCAAAGATGTTCATAATTACTAGCTTGTGGTGTCAAGCAAATTCAATGAATCTTTCTCCACCTTCATTTCTTTTTCTAAGTACACTGAGGCTTAAATACTTTTACTATTCCTTTCCTTATTTTTAAATTCTATTGTTTCTACATCAACTCAATCAATCTACTAGTAGTATATTAATCATTCATACTTGGGTAATTTTGATGTCTCATAAAATTATTTCATTAATCAAATATATAATAGAAAGGTTCATATTTTCTTAGATATTCGGTTACTGAATTTAATATTGGATATTAACATAAGAAGGGAATTGTGAAAATGTGTATTTTAAAACTTACCTTCTGATGGCAAGGAATTCAATTCCACAACTGCATCGTTGGATCCATCAGGCGTATTACACAAATCTGATATATTCATAGGAGGAATTGTGATATCTGAAATATAATTATTTATTAAATTTTAAAGAATTTATACATAGTAATATACACTGAAACTATGACATGAAACATTACTACTTGAAAAGATTATATATTATTTAAATTTTCAAATTTCGATCTTACCTTAATTTCAGTTTCTCTAACATTTACGGTAAAATATTTAACCAAACTTTTTTATCGAATTGCGAAGTTTATAATTTTGCTTGGTGGTTCTGTAAGTAATGGAAGTCACCTTAATTTTAGGATCTATCTTCTCGCGCAAATTGTGTGATATCTTATCACTTATTTGACCTTTATTTATTGACAATGTTCTAAATAAATTCTTAAAACTTGTTTCAAATTCTGATCTAATAAAAGCTTTTTTTTTAAATAAATATTTTACTGGCTTACTGTAAACCTACTACTACTAGCTGAATGCAAAGGTCCACAGTAATAAGGAGAATATAAGAACAATGTGTAGACCAGTGGCTCTCAACGTGGTCCACAGAGAATTAGAGGGGACCCATGAGAAAAAATACTATTTTGAAGGCGAATGGCACGTAGTTAGGGCTCCATGTTAAGTTTGTATACGTATATTAGCATAGTATAACCAAAGATATTTCAAAGCGTAACAAGCTGAGTTTTTTAAATCTTCTACTAGAAATTTTCAATTGAAATCTCGTATTTCAATTTTGTTTATGTTATATTCAAAACTGACTCTTTTTTAATTTATTTCAGTATCCTTTATAAAATGTTAGTAAGCAAATATTTTGTTATTGTTTTAAAACTACTGTTGTACTTCGACATCACGTTGTAAATGTACTGAAATTGCAGGTAAAATGTTCATGAAATAATCTCCACATATAAAAGTTTAATAATCTAAACAACGCGTTTCTAACACGTAGTGCTCTTCTTGACGTATAAAACTAAAAAATACAATATCAGAGATGTATCTATAGTACTAAAATAAATTTTACAAAATGAAATAAGGAAACAGAGAAGTACATAGCTGAGCTTCAGAGTCTGTGGAACAACTAACTGAAAATAGGATGGGTAAGAAAATAGGTTGGTAAGAAGTGTGTATCTGTTTCATATTGAAAAGCAGGTACAATCCATTATTATTTTTTTTTCCAAAGATTAGGCAAAGGCCTGTACATTCACTCTAAGACTAAATACAGAAAATATAACAGAAAACTATAACCAACTATGAACAAACAATATAAAAATAAAGAGAAAATAAAACCTTTTTTTACTTTACTATAAGTAAAGTATACTGATCGTGAAAAAATCGATCTCGAGATTTTGACGGAATTACATGTTTTGAGGTCCCAAAAGTCGTTTTATGAAGTTTTTTTGATGATGTCGCGTGTGTGTGTGTATGTGTGTGCGTGTGCGTGTGTGTATGCATGTTGGGTGAGTGAGTGTTAGCATTGCTTGTTACCACGCTACGGTCCAGAATCTTTGATAGATCAAGTTGATTCTTCACACGAAAATGGGCACCATAGTGTAGATGATCCCTATTGTTTGGGAGGAATTATGCATGACATGAAAGTACTTTTTTTTTGCCAAAAACCTGTTTTCAGAAAACATGTTATTCTCCTAAACTGCTAATTCTAAAGTTTTGAAATTTTGGAATTATCTTTGAGGTTACAAATACAATAAAAGAAAAATATATTCAAATTTTTCGGGATAATATTTAAAAGGGAAAAACTTTTTTTTCAATAAAATGTAAACATTTTTACTTATCATTAGTTGTGCAATCCGTAATTGTGTGGTATTTACTCATTCTGAGGTAAAATGGATAAACCAACAAAAGTCTCCACACAAATGAAGTGTGTGGAGACTTTTGTTGGTTTATCCATTTTACCTCAGAATTTTTACTTATAATTCAATCTCAAAGATTGTGAGAACGATACAAGCCGTACCGTTGGACGGATCAAAATGAAACTATACCTAAAAATAGAACAATAAGTGAAGGATGAGATGACATAATTTTTTTGAAAATTACAGTTTCTATTTTCATACAATGTTTTTTGACACTAAACGGCTCATTAAAAAACCATGACAATTTGCCCAACAAATGAGCAATTTACAAAAAAAAAATTCATTAGATTTCAATCACGGCAAAGAGCAATAAAGCTATAAAAACTGTTTGTTTATCCTAGACTAAGGGATCACCTGCTATACTTGTTGAATTTCTGATTTTTTTTACACTATTTACTTTGACTTAGAAATTTTTTGAGTCAATCCACTGAAATAAAATTGATGTTAATAATGAAAAAATTTAAAAAATTTATTGACTTATATGAGATATAAGAGGAATTATATTTTTATCTGCAAAAAATCACCAGCAATAAACATGTATTTCCTTTGTCAGACATGGTATGATGGATTTGTCTCATAAAATGCTTCAATAAATCTATATATTGCACTCTTGAACAAAACTTAATATCAGTTATAATTACTTTATCTTTGTGAATTGTAGTATATTTCCATGATATTGAAGTGTGAAGAATTGACTCTTTCCTCAAGAAAGAGGAGTTATGTTTGCTGACAAATATCCAGTTTTTTCACTATTATAGTCTAATAGTTCATATTCATTATTTTCAAAAATTAGAAGTTCCAAACTATAAAAGTTTTAAATTATACTGAATAGCGCGCTTTGACTTTGATTTGAGGATGTAAAACTGGCTAATTACTAATATACTTTTTCTCAATATACATTCGCAGTAACATTATAACAGAGTATAGCAGGCACAAAAAAAGACAACACTTGCTCTGAGTAATATGGTATATATGATTTTTGACAAAGGGAAAGAAAAGTAATTTTATTAAATATTAGGACTCCCAAATTGGTATTTCTTTTTTACTCTCGTGTCCTCTTTAAACTTCTGAGAACTCCTGAGGCTACAGATGGATAAGTTAAGAGCCTTTGATTTAAAAGAAAAGAGATTGCCGAGTGTCTTACAAAATGTAATGGTGACGATTAAGCACCAAACCTTTCAAGAAAAATTTTGTAATTCTAGAATTTCAAACCATTCCGTACATTTATTTTTATTATCAAAAGTCAACTAAGACATCATAAAACATTCCCTTTGGAAAGTAAAGGAAATTTAAAGGAGTAAAGGAGCTACTTAAATGCTTTCAAAAGAAAAACAGCTGAAAGTTGGTAAGGAATTTTGCTCATCCAACAGACATAACTAGAGATAGTAGTTTTTTTGTTCAAATATTGATACGTGTTTTGCCATTTTTGTATTGTGAATTATGAAACCTTGATTTTTCTGAACTGTAATCGCTTAGAATTAAACCATCATTAATGGATAAAAAGTCATCGTCTACATAAATAAAAGAAAGGTTTTATCTGTACATTCCTTAGAGCTGATTCATTTCAAGTTTCATACATGGAAACCGAATCCTCCCTTAGAAAAATGTCTGTCGGTTTGTCCGAAAAACTTTGTGACAAGTAAACTCAGCCAACATCAGTCATAGCGATCTGAAACTTTGACACTAGATTTGTGTATAGTTAACTTAAAATATAGGCTTTCAATGGACTGAAAATTCATTTTAGAAGCGAAGTTATGAACTTTTAAGCTGTATTTTACTAAATTCGCAGAGATGTTTATTTTGAAAAAATACAGGTGTAGCAAGTAGGTTTTGTTAGTTGATTTTAATTTCATCTATATATTACTTATTGGAGCTTATGGTAGCTTTTGGTATCCCAGAGTTCAAGATGTACTATCTATTCAGAATTAATGGCTTTGTGAACGAGCAATTCTTAACCCTTACTATGAACAGGCTGGAAAAGCAACAAACAAATTCTTTCGCTATATCAAGCGGAGGAAAGAACTTACAAGTCAGTAAAGAGAGTGATTAGTGATGAGGTGGTTAGAGGTGGTTATCCAAATGAGTCTCTTGACTCCGTGACTGCTCATGGACTGCCTGCTCATGAGTGCAACGGGACACTGCACAGATATACCATAGAGGCGGACATCATGACTGGGTGTGGTACGGGGGAGTCTGTGTACCTGGTCCTCAATTTATTCACGCGGGAGGTGAATAATTCAGCCGTCAGTCCCGAGCCTGTGCGATGTCAGGTACTCGTTTCGTCAGTGATTCCTACTCGAAATATACTTGTGTTAGGCAAAATTTAGGACTCCCAATGTAGAATCTGTAGAATGACCGATCGAACAAAAAGCCGATAAACAGCTGACATTATCACCCGCTGGGGGATCGGTTTAAACAATAAAAAAAAAACTTCGACCACTCTCGTATTACCATCGGCCACACTCGGACGTGACACCGTAGTTACTAGCGTATTAATAGATAGGATAAGGTATCTTTCCGAGATATCTTACGTGAACGTATAGTCTTTTGGACCCTTTAAGCATCTTTCTAGATTTTTTTAAGGATGTTAAGTGGTTTTACATATATTCTTATGAGAAAAACTATTAGGTGTCACGAAATTTTAACCTTACTCAATCCTGGAATGAAATAACTCGTAAACTCGGGTTTCACAGTATATTACTCTTGTAAAGGGAAGGATCATGATTTATATTATAAATTCCACTATAAATCTGCACGGTGCTTCAGACTCACCTTTTGCCGAGTCACAACTATCCTCATCTACCATATCTTCCAGTGACGCTTCCTTCCCACGTTTCATCTTTGACTCCTTCACTTTTTTTTTTTTTCAGTACCATCACTGCTACTTTCTGGTTGTGACAGAAACTTGGATTTAGTTCGTCTTTTGATTTCAGATAAAGATAAATTCTTCCAACTAAAATTAAAATAGAATATTTAAACATAAAAATACACCCCACACACTATATTATGCACAATAGCCTTATTGATAAATAACATAAAATTTTACATTTTAAATTGATAAGAAACCATTTAAATACTGATCTAATTTAAATTATCAACGTGGCCTTGAGGAAGAAGTTAGATCACTTTCAAATGAAATGTCCTTCATTGTTAAACTCTTCAAATGATTATATTTTGTAATAAAACATAAATATTAATATTTTAAAATATTAAATTAAAAAATAATAATTATTTTTAAAATAAATGTTAAGAAAAATAATGTTACAAACAAAGAGATGAGCTAATTAGCTCTACTTAGCTAACTTTAAATTATCCATGAATAAAAACAATACAAAACTACACATCGATATTGTACCTTTACAAACTCAACTGGCTTATTATGGAATTAGGATATGTTGTATTATTTAAAAATCCAATAAAAGGACTTTCCATGTATCAATTCATATAACAAGGCTAACTAGGCTTGGCTAGGTCTTTTGGTGTAGTTCCAGTCATTGTCAGAATTTAAAAAAAAAAATATTAGAATTCAGGTTAAATGTTTTCTAGTGTTTATTATTGGAGGAATTCATTGGCTCAGTTTCAATTTGTTTCATTTTGTTATACAACCATGACTCCTTATCTCTCTCTTCATTATTAGTATTTCAAAAATGTTGGTTACATTTTCTTAAGGATTGTTGTTGGTGAAATGGTTTAGTTTAATTTTAATTTAGTGGGTATTTTAAAGAACAAGAAGGGAGCCGGTAGTATGTCTGTGTTAGAATATAAAAAGAAATTAACGAAATTTGAAAAAGTTTGTGTAAATTTTCCAGAAACTGTTATTACTGCAAGGCCTGGGTTTATTTGTAAAGTTTCCTCGTAAAGTATTTATGCATTTTAAAACAAATACCACATAATAACTGACAACAATATATAGTTTTAACCAATTTTTAATTTTGAAAATTTTTTACAAAAAATAATTTATATTTTTAGATTTTTTTTTTAAAAATTATGTGAAAAACATTTTTTAAAAGTCGTTAAAAATTTTGTAATTACATAATTTGTATAGTTACTTATTTTTATAATTTTATAAAATTTTAATTAATTAGTTTGTTGATTAATTATGTAAAATGTACAATACTAGTTATCTATTTAACTTTATGAATTTCAATGGAACAATAGTGATTATTTTATATTTGACTTTTATTAATTTAATTATTTATGGATAATGGAATGTCTGGATCAAGAGTTAATTGTTATATTTATGCCATTGGAAGTGAATGAAATACTAACTCCTATGTGTATCTTGCTTCCTTTATCACTTGTACATTACCCCCTCGTAAGCTTCTTTGACTGTAAGGTTCGTTTCAACGGTTACGTCAGTCCAATTTTATCTTATACTAGCTGATCTACCCGGCTTTACCCGGGAAACAATTTAATTTCAACTCTAATAATAAATTACATAACGAAAACAATTTAAATTTTCTATAGTTCCGTTACACTTAATTTTTTTGAGATAAACGAAATTAATACAGAATTAAAATTATAGATTACGCAAAAAATATATAATCTAACAGTGATTATAAATTTCACACATTGTCTAATAATATTGGAAGTTGATAGATTAGATTAAACAAATAATAAAAAGAATATTTTTTGCCGAACAATACATCAAGAAATTTGAAAGAAGTCTAAGCTCATTAAATGTGATATGTCTTATCTGTTAAATATGATACGAATTTTAAACCCCCAAATCGTTTCAATTAGGAACCAGTTAGTTGAAGAGGCTAAACCATATCACATTACATTTCATTCAATGATTTCAATTTGAAGACTTCACACAGTTTTAAATGTCCAATTAAAATTATATCAGTAAACAAAATTGTCTCTTAAAAGTTTGAATAACAATATTTTGATGAAATATTATTTGTTTATAAAGAAACATTGTATCGAAAAAATAATTGAACAAAGCATGTGGAAATATTATCACAAAGAATAACCTACCTGCGGTTGCCATTACCAATTAAAGTCAAAATGTAGACAAACAGGTTATACAGCAAATCTTATCTATTATAGGGCCCTAGGGGGCCTGGGTTAGGCTGCCCCCCAGAGTTTAATAGCCTAAAACCACCCCAAGACCTATAGAAAGTGCCTTGCAAAAGAATTTTTGAAAAAGGTCCATTGTAGGCCGAATGCATAAGGTACAAACATACATACATACATACAGAGCCACGAAGAGAATTTATATATAGATGTACTGCATCAGCACATTTATTGATAAATTTTAATATTTATTGAATAAATATATACAATAAATTTGGCTGAAAAAATATTAAATTTATCCTGAAGTACAACTGATGTACCAGTTCTGTTTATCTCTTACAGTAAACTAGTAGCTATATGGAATGCTAGTCAATAGCCTAGGTCAATGTATCTACAAAAGCACAAAATCATCAGGTGTCTACAACTGAAAAATGAGATCTTTCATGTGAGCAAAGCGCTTATTAACTAACTATGATGTTTTGAAATTGTGGTAAAAGTAATAACAGCTGAAGAAACGCCCATAAAAACTGAAGTGAAGTTGTTTGAACAGATAAATAAGATTCTTGCTATGTGTATGTGACAATTACATGCCGTGGGTGGTAGGTATTTTATTTATTTATCAGTACAGTCATCCAAGGTTTCATAATATTAAAGCACAGACTACCCGTGACCCGTTGGGTTATCCAGCACCTTCCTTTCTAATGCAATCATGTTCACATAAATGCACATAAACTCTAAATTAATTCATTTCTAATAGAGAGGATAATGCACATATTTTTAAGACAGTACCTTTATTTACATTTTTTGTACAATTTGAATTTTCCAAAAAAAACTTTAATGTTTACTTCCTTTTGACCCTACTGAGAGCAACATGTAATTGGCCATATTGAAATGCTCCTTTACATAAATTAACTAAAACTTTCAGTAGAATCTCTTATTCAAGGTCGATTATTCATCAGATTTTCTCTTTCTAAATTGGATTTAGAACGCTTTGGATTTAGGACGCTTGGACGTCCATCCCGAGAGCGTGGGTTCGATTCCCACAAAAATTCTATTATTTTATTCAGTTGAGAGCGTGTGCAAATATTTAAAGACGAACATAAGAGTTTTATAAGTATATATAGGCTACCCTGGCCACCTAATAAGAAATATTATTAAATAATATTGTAGAAAGTCGAGGCGAGTACGCAAGCCACTGGCCTACTCTGCGCCCCCCCCCCCCCCCTAATGTGATTTGTTATTATGTAATTCAACAACAACAAAAGTAAAGATTATAATATTATTAAAGAAAATTGTAGAAAGTCGAGGAGAGTATGCAAGCCACTGGGCTACCCTCCCCCCTAAAGTAAAGATTATAATAATTTCAGGTCTCCATCTCCACGAAAATAGGCGAACAAACAAACAAACTCACGAACTTTATATGTATAGATTACAAACAAGAGATTGCTTTTCCACCAGTTTCAATTTGTGAGCATTCAAATCTCTACACAGAAAGCTCACAATTCAAAGAACAAGCCTCCTTTAGGGACCTCAATCCTAAGACAGTATTTAACGAGTGCATGACGCAATCTGCCGCCTGGTTACAACATTACATCTAATTAAGTCAGTTTTTGGAGCGAAGTAAAATTCACCATGTTCATAATTCATTTACCTCTTTGCAAATCTAATTAATCATTAAGTAAATTCTATTAATTTTTTTGCAAGTCAGCCTTACTCATTCTTAAACCAAACTGATCCTTTCGTTCATTTTCTTCAAATTCAAATTCACTCTTTGAACATAAAGTCAAAAATTTGTAAATTTAATCCTTTCAGAATTCAAAACATCTAAATCAGAATCAACTTTTTTAAACTAAAATCAAATCCATTCTTTAGAATCAAATTTATCCTTTATAGAATCAAGTTCATACTTTTGCAATCAAATTTATCCTTTATAGAATCAAGTTCATACTTTTGCAATCAAATGTATTCTCTTCTAAATCAAATTCACCATTCTTAGAGTCAAATTCGTACTGTTATAGTTAAGTCCACCTTTTTTAAAATCAAATTAATTTTATTTTGTAAATAGTTTAATTCTATTTATTATTTGTAGACAAATATTAACCAAAAACTATCTTCAAGTTTTCGACATTTTGCTATCATCAAGGGAAAAAAAATTCTCATTGGATTGCAAGGCAGTAAATTCTTACTTAATAATTTAATTTTTTCATTGATTTTATACATTATTTAAAAAGAACCAATTTTTACTACTTTGTAAGAAGTCATTAGTTGTGCAATTCGTAATTCTGTGGTATTTACTCATTCTGAGGTAAAATGGATAAACCAACAAAAGTCTCCACACAAATGAAGTTTTATTCAACGCGTTTCGAACACTTTGTGTTCATCATCAGGAAGACACCAAGGATGTGGTACTGACGGGTTGATCCAGTGAACACAACTCACTCAGTTGTGTTCACTGGACCAACCCGTCAGTACCACATCCTTGGTGTCTTCCTGATGATGAACACAAAGTGTTCGAAACGCGTTGAATAAAACTTCATTTGTGTGGAGACTTTTGTTGGTTTATCCATTTTACCTCAGAATTTGTAAGAAGTCTATCTTTTACTGAAAAATTAAAAAAAAATATTTATTTAAAAGTAATCATTAATTTTAAAAAAATAATGCTTTACGTGCAATGTTTGTCAGTTTTTATTCATAGTTGAATTTAATTTCCTTAGTTCTAGTTAAATGCTTTCTAGTGAATGTTTATTGTGTGGACTAACAGAGGGTCAAAGTTTGGCCTGTTTGTGTTCCCTCGTGGGACAGCCACTGCAACCTAACCTATTAGATTTCCATATATCTTCCCCTTGTCAACTAACATATATACGAATTTTTTCACAGAGAGTGTTATTATTTTCCTGCACAATATTATTCCTCTTACATCTCATAAGGGTCTATAAACTATCTAAATTGATCCTTTATAAATATCAATTTTATCTCAGTGGATTCGCTCAAAAAATTTCTAAGTCAATGTAAACAATGTAAAAAAATCTGGAGTGGCCTACACTCTACTTTACTATAAGTAACTTAATGTCAAATTTCTTGAGTATATAAAACATAACGTCTCATTTAAACATAACGTAAACATCTAAATGGGATATGATTAAATGGAGAATGAAAACATTAATTTTTTTGGAAACAAAGTTGTACAAAACATGTAAATAACAAGAATTGTCTAAAAAATCTATTCAATAAAAATTGCTTTTCTTTTCATCTGTCAAAAAACGTATATTCAAATTTACTCTGAGCGAGTGTTACCTTTTTCATGCTGCTGTACTCTGTTATAAGGTTGCTTTGAATATATATTGAGAAAACAAATTATAGTAATTATCAAGTTTTCCATACTCAATTCAAAGTCAAAATCGGCTATTCAGTATAATATAAAGCTTTTATAGCTGGAAGTTTCTAATTTTTGAAAATAATAAATATCAACTATTAGACTAGAATAGTGAAAAAACTGGATATTCGTCAACAAACATAAATCCTCTTTCTTGAGGAAAGAGTCCATTCCTCACATTTCAATATCATGGTAAGATACTACAATTCACAAATATGAAGAATCTATAACTGTTATTAAGTTTTGCTCAAGAGTGCAATATATAGATTTATTAAAGCAGTTTATGAGACAAATCCATCATACCATGGAAGACAGAGGAAATTAATTTATGTTCGTTGGCGGTGATTTTTTACATGTAATAATATTATTCCTCTTACATCTCTTATAAGTCAATAATATATTTTCATTTTTCCATTAGAAACATCAATTTTATCTCAGTGGATTCGCTCAAAAAATTTCTAAGTCAATGTAAACAATGTAAAAAAATACAAAAAAATCGACAAGTATAGCAGGTGATCTCTTAGTCTAGGATAAACAAAGAGTTTTTATATCGTTATTGCTCTTTCCCGTAATTGAAACTTCATGAATTTTTTTTATGAACTGCTAATTTTTTGTTCCATTTTTGGTCAAATTTTCATTATTTTTTAACGAGCCGTTTAGCGTCAAAAAATCATTTTCTGAAAACACAAATCGTACTGTAACGCCCCTTTAGCGAATGTAATTTTCGAAAAAAATATCTCAACTCATTCTCCACATAATGTTCTATTTTTAGACATAGTTTCATTTTGATCCATCAAACAGTATGGCTTGTATCGCTCTCACAAGGTTTAAAATTGAATTATAAGTCAAAATTTTTACATTTTATTGAAAAAAAAATATTTCCTGTTGCTTTCAAATTCTGAATATATTTTTCGTTTGTTTTGTTTGAAACCTCAAAGATAATATCAAAATTTCAAAACTCTAGGGTTATCAGTTTAGGAGAAATAAATGTTTTAAAAAAAACGGTTTTTGGCAAAAAAAGTGACTTTTCCAACATGCATAAATCTTCCCAAACAATAGGGATCTTCGTCTTTATGAGGCCCATTTTTGTGTAAAATATCAACTTGATCCATCAAAGATTCTGGACCGTAGCGTGGTAACAAGCAATGCTAACACACTCACCCACCCACCCACCCACCCACCCACCCACCCACCCACCACCCACATACACACAGACACATCGTAAAAACGTCATAAAACGACTTCTGGGACCTCAAAACATGTAATTCCGACAAAATCTCAAGATCGAATTTTTTCACGATCACTATACTTTATCTATAGTAAAGTAAAAAAATCTGGAGTGGCCTACACTCTACTTTACTACAAGTAACCTAATGTCAAATTTCTTGAGTATATAAAATATAACATCTCATTTAAGCATAACATAAATATCTAAATGGGATATAATTATTAGCATTTCATTCGTGAGGTAGTACAGATAGTGATTGAAGGACATATCAATTTATAAGCTTATTTTTGTACATCACAAATAATTTATTATTTGCAAATAATTTCATTAGTATAACTACAGCAGTAATACATTTTTGAAAAACCAATGTGAACATTTCTTGAAACGAAATATTATCCTACAAGTGAGCATGGCTATTGTTCAAATAGTTAGTAGATTTCTTACATCGTTTACTTGACATCCTTCTACATTAAATATTAAAGTAAAATTTTTAAATATAAAAAAGAAAATACCATTTCTTTCTCTGAAAAACATCTTTAACTGCGAAGAAAATGTTGTTTTAAGGAGATTTGTTAATTAAAGATGTACAATAATTACATTTATTAATCTCTAAACGAAAGATTCAGATTATGAATTATCATTTAGATTTTTGTCTTTTATAGAATTATCATACTGGGAATTTTAATCTTTAAAATAATAATAATAATAAGCTTCTTAGTATTTAATAAGATCATTTTCCTTCCCTTTGTCAAATAACATATATGACGAGAATTATTTTTCTCAGTGAGTGTTATCATTTTCCTGCACAATATTATTCCTCTTACATCTCTTATAAGTCAATAATATATTTTCATTTTTCCATTAGAAACATCAATTTTATCTCAGTGGATTCGCTCAAAAAATTTCTAAGTCAATGTAAACAATGTAAAAAAATACAAAAAAATCGACAAGTATAGCAGGTGATCTCTTAGTCTAGGATAAACAAAGAGTTTTTATATCGTTATTGCTCTTTCCCGTAATTGAAACTTCATGAATTTTTTTTATGAATGCTAATTTTTTGTTCCATTTTTGGTCAAATTTTCATTATTTTTTAATCGAGCCGTTTAGCGTCAAAAAAATCATTTTCTGAAAACAAAATCGTACTGTAACGCCCCTTTAGCGAATGTAATTTTCGAAAAAAATATCTCAACTCATTCTCCACATAATGTTCTATTTTTAGACATAGTTTCATTTTGTCCATCAAACAGTATGGCTTGTATCGCTCTCACAAGGTTTAAAATTGAATTATAAGTCAAAATTTTTACATTTTAATGAAAAAAAAATATTTCCTGTTGCTTTCAAATTCTGAATATATTTTTCGTTTGTTTCATTTGAAACCTCAAAGATAATGTCAAAATTTCAAAACTCTAGGGTTATCAGTTTAGGAGAAATAAATGTTTTAAAAAAAAACGGTTTTGGCCAAAAAAAGTGACTTTCCCATCATGCATAATTCTTCCCAAACAATAGGGATCTTCGTCTTTATGAGGCCCATTTTTGTGTAAAATATCAACTTGATCCATCAAAGATTCTGGACCGTAGCGTGGTAACAAGCAATGCTAACACACTCACCCACCCACCCACCCACCCACCCACACACACACAGACATCATCGTAAAAACCTCATAAAACGACTTCTGGGACCTCAAAACATGTAATTCCGTCAAAATCTCGAGATCGAATTTTTTCACGATCACTATACTTTACTTATAGTAAAGTAATAAAAAATATAAAAAAAGTATAGCAGGTGATCTCTTAGTCTAGGATAAACAAACAGTTTTTATAGCGTTATTGCTTTTTCCCATAATTGAAACTTCATGAATTTTTTTTTATGAATTGCTAATTTTGTTCCATTTTAGGTCAAATTTTCATTATTTTTTAATGAGCCGTTTAGCGTAAAAAAAACATTTTCTGAATACAGAAATCGTACTGTAACGCCCTATTAGCGAATGTAATTTTGAATAAAAATATCTCAACTCATTCTACACATAATGTTCTATTTATAGGCATAGTTTCATTCTTGTCCGTCAAACAGTATGGCTTGTATCGCTCTCACAAGGTTTGAGATTGAATTATAAGTCAAAATTTTTACATTTTATTGAAAAAAAAATATTTCCGGTTGTTTTAAAATTCTGAATATATTTTTTGTTTGTTGCATTTGTAACCTCAAAGATAATGTCAAAATTTCAAAACTCTAAGATTATCAGTTTAGGAGAAATAAATGTTTTCTAAAAAACGGTTTTTGGCAAAAAAAGCAACTTTCCCATCATGCATAATTCTTCCCAAACAATAGGGATCTTCTTCTTTATGGGGCCCATTTTTGTTTAAAATATTAACTTGATCCATCAAAGATTCTGGACCGTAGCGTGGTAACAAGCAATGCTAACACACTCGCCCACCCACCCACACACACACAGACATCATCGAAAAAACTTCATAAAACGACTTCTGGGACCTCAAAACATGTAATTCCATCAAAATCTCGAGATCGAATTTTTTCACAATCACTATACTTATAGTAAAGTAAAAATCTGGAGTGGCCTGCACTCAACTTTACTATAAGTAAACTTAATATCAAACTTCTTGGGTATATAATATATAACGCTAAACGGTTCATTAAAAAACCATGAAAATTTAACCAAAAATGGAACAATTTATAAAAAATTATCAATTTATAAAAAAAATGTATGATATTTCAATCGGGGCAAAGAGCAATAAAGCTAAAATAACTGTCTGTTTAGACTAAGGCATCACCTGCTATACTTTTCGAATTTTTGATATTTTTTCACAATGTTTACATTGACTTAGAAATTTTTTTAGTGAATCCACTGAGGATAATATTGATTTTTATAATGAAAAAATTTAAATAATTTATTGACTTATATGAGATATAAGTGGAATAATATTTTTATATGTAAAAAAATCACTGCCAAAAACATAAATAAATTTCCTTCGTCTTTATGGTATGATGGTTTTATCTCATAAAATGCTTTAATATTGTACTCTTGAGCAAAAGTTAATATCAGTTATAATTACTTCATCTTTGTGAATTGTAGTGTCTTTCCATGATATTGCAATGTGACGAATGGACTCTTTCCTCAAGAAAGAGGAGTTATGTTTTTTAACAAATGACCAGTTTTTTCATTATTCTAGTTTTAATTTACTATAAGTAAAGTATAGTGATCGTGAAAAAATTCGATCTCGAGATTTTGACGGAATTACATGTTTTGAGGTCCTAGAAGTCGTTTTATGACGTTTTTACGATGATGTCTGTGTGAGTGTGTGTGGGTGGGTGGGTGGGTAGGTGGGTGGGTGAGTGTGTTAGCATTGCTTGTTACCACGCTACGGTCCAGAATCTTTGATGGTTCAAGTTGATATTTTACACAAAAATGGGCCCCATAAAGACGAAGATCCCTATTGTTTGGGAAGAATTATGCATGATGGGAAAGTCACTTTTTTGGCCAAAAAACGTTTTTTTTTTTAAAACATTTATTTCTCCTAAACTGATAACCCTAGAGTTTTGAAATTTTGACATTATCTTTGAGGTTACAAATGGAACAAACGAAAAATATATTCAGAATTTTAAATCAACAGGAAATATTTTTTTTTCATTAAAATGTACAAATTTTGACTTATAATTCAATCTCAAACCTTGTGAGAGCGATACAAGCCATACTGTTTGACGGACAAGAATGAAACTGTGCCTATAAATAGAACATTATGTGTAAAATGAATTGAAATATTTTTTTTCAAAATTACATTCGCTAATAGGGCGTTACAGTACGATTTCTGTTTTCAGAAAATCTTTTTTTGACGCTAAACGGCTGATTAAAAAATAATGAAAATTTGACCAAAAATGGAAAAAGTAATTAGCAATTCATAAAAAAAAAATCATGAAGTTTCAATTATGGGAAAGAGCAATAGCGCTATAAAACCTGTTTGTTTATCTTAGAGTAAGAGATCACCTGCTATACTTGTCGAATTTTTTATATTTTTTTTCATTGTTTACATTGACTTAGAAATTTTTTGAGCGAATCCACTGAGATAAAATCGATGTTTCTAATGGAAAAATGAAAATATATTATTGACTTATAAGATATGTAAGTGTAATAATATTGTGCAGGTAAATGATAACACTCATTAAAAAAAAATTCGTATATATGTTATTTGACAAAGGGGAAGGAAAATGATCTTATTAAATACTAAGAAGCCATAAAATTCCCAGTATAATAATTCTGTTAAAAACCAAAAATGTAAAAGATAATTCAAAATATAAATCTTTCGTTTAGAGATTAATAACTGTAATTATCGTACATCTTTAATTAACAAATCACCTTAAAACAACATTCTCTTCGCTGTTTAAGATGTTTTTCAGAGAAAAAAAGGGTATTTTACTGTTTCAAATTTGAAAATTTTACATTAATATTCAATGTAGAAGGATGTCAAGTAAACGCTGTAAGAAATCCACTGGCTATTTGAACAATAGCCATGTTCTCTTGTAGGATAATATTTCGTATCAAGAAAAGTTCACTTTGGTTTTTCAAAAATGTTATTACTGCTGTAGTTATACTAATGAAATTATTTGCAAATAATAAATTATTTGTGATGTACAAAAATAAGCTTATAAATTGATATGTTCTTCAATCACTATCTGTACTACCTCACGAATGAAAGGCTAATAATTATATCCCATTTAGATATTTATGTTATGCTTAAATGATACGTTATGTTTTATATACTCAAGAAATTTGACATTGAGTTACTTATAGTAAAGTAGAGTGTAGGCCACTCCAGATTGTTTTACATTGTTTACATTGACTTAGAATTTTTTTGAGCGAATCCACTAAGATAAAATTGATATTTATAAAGGAACAATTTAAATTGTTTATTGACTTACATGAGATGTAAGAGGAATAATATGGTGCAGAAAAATGATAACACTCACTCAGAAAAAATTCGCGTATATGTTATTTGACAAAGGGGAAGGAAAATGGTCTTATTAAATACTAAGAAGCCATAAAATTCCCAGTATAATAATTCTGTTAAAAACCAAAAATGTAAAAGATAATTCAAAATCAAAATCTTTCGTTTAGAGATTAATAAATGTAATTATCGTACATCTTTAATTAACAAATCACCTTAAAACAACATTTTCTTCGCTGTTTTAGATGTTTTTCAGAGAAAAAAAGGGTATTTTACTGTTTCAAATTTGAAAATTTTACATTAATATTCAATGTAGAAGGATGTCAAGTAAACGATGTAAGAAATCTACTGGCTATTTGAACAATAGCCATGTTCTCTTGTAGGATAATATTTCGGTTCAAGAAATGTTCACATTGGTTTTTCAAAAATGTTATTACTGCTGTAGTTATACTAATGAAATTATTTGCAAATAATAAATTATTTGTGATGTACAAAAATAAACTTATAAATTGATATGTCCTTCAATCACTATCTGTACTACCTCACGAATGAAATGCTAATAATTATATCCCATTTAGATATTTATGTTATGCTTAAATGATACGTTATGTTTTATATACTCAAGAAATTTGACATTTAGTTACTTATAGTAAAGTAGAGTATAGGCCACTCCAGATTTTTTAAAAATGTAAAGCTGCCAGCTGTAAAGGTTTTTTATCATTGAAGAACCTGCTTAGACTTTGATTTTAGTGTGTAAAACTGGGTAATTACTAATATATTTTTTACAAAGTTACCTTATAACAGAGTATATCACACAGGAAAAAGATAACACTCGCTCAGAGTGAATTGGTATATATGACTTTTGACAAATGGAAAGAAAAGTGATTTTAATGAAACACTAGGAAGCCGTAAAATTCCCAGCATAATAATTATATAAAGGAACAAAAATTTAAAACATAGTTCAAAATTTAATATACTCTTTCAATAAGATATAATTATCCTACATCTTAAATTAAAAATTAACTTAAAACAATATTCTTTTATGTTTCTGACATTTTTCAGATAAAATAAGGATATTTTTAAGTTTTAAATAGGAAACTTTGTCTTAAATTTTTAATGTATAAGGAGGTCAAGTAAACTATGTAAGATATCCAATGGCTATTGGAACAAAAGCCATGTTCTCCTGTAAGAAATAATTTCGTAACACGAAATCTACAATTTCGATTTTCAAAAATGTTATTACTGTTGTAGTTATACTAATGATATTATATGCATCAGTGGTATGATATACAAAAATAAGCGTAAATATTATAAGTGGATCAATCACTATCTACTGCCTCCAGGAATGAATACGAATAAACATCTCCCATTTAGACATTTATATTATAGCTAAATGGAAAATTATATATTGTATACCCAAGAATTATATTATGTATACTTGTAGAAAACTTAAATGCAGGTCACTCCAGATTTGATTTAATCTGTATAAGGGAACAGGTGAATAATTCATTCTCTGCTTAAGAGAAAATCAG